>LPNX010512641.1:7354-53002 GCA_001517045.1 Pseudotsuga menziesii | reverse complement strand
ACGGTTTATTTCACCTTCCGTCCAGCCTTTTCGGCTTCCAACTATTCCTATTTATTTATTTACAATATTATAATCCCTAACGGATTATATTCTAACAATCTTTTGTATCTTTCCATCTTTGATCATCTATAGTTAAATTGCAAACTCCTAAGTAACTCAATCAGTTTAACATCACAACATTAAGTAATTATCCTTAGTAACTTAATAGGGTCTACCCCCCTGGGCTTCGTTCGGAGTTGAGCCTAAACGGAGGAGTCAAGAACAAGGTGACAGCCTTGACTCGAGACTTGCCCCCAAGGACACACCGAGTGGCTTGAATATTTCTGCCACGTGACCTAGGTGTGTGAAAGGTGGCAACAAGACACCTCTCACACCTCTGGGCTTAAATTTACATCTCCTTATGAGACCATCGTCTCATGTTTAACAAATAAATTTCGGGACCGTTTCCTGGAAGTCACCTCGATTTACGAGCCACAGCATGGCGATACAAGTATCTAAGGACCTATACTTGTATCACTCTTGCCTACCGCTACTCATGCAGTCTTTTGGGCCACCGCCCATTAAGGGTTACCATTTTTCTTCTTGTTTTGTATTTTAACACATAGTTGTCTTCTTTATCCACCACACCTTACGCGGACCTTTGGACCATTGTCCACAAAATGATTTATTTTTCTTGCATGTATTTGGCATATAAATGCCCCCGAACTTGCACTCACATCGTATGTAGTCAAGTCCGTCCACCACAACTCACACACAACTCTCCTGACATCTGTCCGAGAGCCACCTCGGTTTGCGTGCCTCTGTCGCACCAAATCGTGAGCCTCTGTCGCAATCTATCTTGCACATGTATTGGTATGTTTGAGAGCCTTCTACTCCATCCATACTATGTAGATGACCTTTGCACCACAGTCCACCATCCCGACATGGGGCACCGCCTATGCCACCGTAATCGGTTGACCATACTAGAGTTTCATTTAAGCTCTTTTCTGACTCTTAAAAATAATGAAAATATTGTCGAGCGTGGCCGCTTCCTTTCCCACTCGCTAAAGAATAGGAAAGGGCGTCTACATCGTCTCATTTACCTCCTTTTGCAGACCATGTAGACCATCAAATGAAAAGGACCACCTTGGTGTATTCAAGCCAAGACCGTTTCCCTCTGCATACTTTTATGCTTTCTCGGGTAGAGGGGCCGAACTTTACGAAAAATCTCACCACAGGTTGTCATTAAGCTCTTTTCCAGCCTTCTCATCAAGAAAAGATTACTGAGCAAACTTGGTTTTGTTCATGCTCGTAAACTTATCTTAATGATCGTCCAGTCAGTATAGGTTTAACCTTTTCCAGCCTGATTGGACTACCAACGGTAAAGAAGTCTCTCATCCCCTACAGGATGGGCGAGTTCTCCTATGTATACTTTTATCATTTTTCGGGCACAGGAGATTACCAACGAAAAAGAGCCCCCATTGGAGTCTTCTTCATGCTTTCAGACTCTCTAAAATTGAAAGCACCATTGAGCATTTACTTTCTCAAGCTCACAAAAAATCCACGAGATCGTACCATAACAGTGTCCCTAGACACCACCCCACAGAAAACAGCTTGGCAGCATTCCCCCCTTTGGGTTGCCTTTGTTCAGAGTACTCTGAAATGTGTCTTCCTTGGATCCCATCAATATCAAAAGCGCCTACCTCCTCCAAGTATTTCCCATTTACAGTGACATTCTCAGTATTACAGCTATGATCCCATTCCCATGTGTCAAGTTTCATTTGCTGCCTGGTCCGCCTTGCCTTCATACTGTGAACAAAGGAAGTTTGAGTCCACCATACTCCCAATGCCCCTGTTCAATTCTTTCCCTCCCCCTGGCCCCCCCGCCCATTCAGTGGGTCAGTCCACAGATTGCCTCACACCTTTCGGTTATTTCCCTCGCACTTCTGATCAAGGAAACATCATTGGCTTGACTAGGGGCAAGTCTCCCTCTGTCGACGACAACACACATATTCCAGAGGATAGACCTAGAGGTCCCTGTACCTTGGTTTCATTAACATCATTGATGAGTTCCTTGGACCACTTGAGAGGAGTCCTTAGTGCCTCTCGAGATGGTTGTTTCTCACGTGCTTGACTTCAACTACATCATCGCACCGTTGAGATTCATACAGGGTTTGGTCCGTGCAGTATTTGGTCGAAGACTCCAGATGCCACCTGACTCTAGCACATTGATGAGTCTATTCGAGGTACCTAAACAGGTTATGTCCCTTGTGATTTTCGGGTTGCGTTGGAGACAGTGTTTAGAAGCCCCAACAGTGCTTTTGTATAGATTTATTATTGATGCAGCATACTTGTACCACATAGACTTTGATTCTCAATCAGCAAGTCCATACAGCTATGTACTATTCCAGATCTAGCAGACCATCAGTCATGAAGATATAGCATTCCATGAGAATGCCATGGGTCCAATGTACCAGTTTTTCATAACAATATTGTATTCAGCCTCACATTGAGGCAACCATTATTGTACCATCAATTGTATATGATCGACTCTTGTATTTTAGAGCATAGATCAAATTATTCTTTTGACATTGTCACGAGCATGGGGATGCCCGCCTCATCCATATACATGTCACACATTATTTGTATCTCACCCATGAATGGGAACCATATTAATACAAAAACCAAAAGTCACCATGCCCCAACCCCGGAAGCACCACCTCTACGCAGCAAATCCTATGATGTATGTTGGCCATACGATGAGCTCTTGCCCTCACACATCAGGGGGGAATTTGTTAACCCAAAAAATCCCTCGCTCATCTCTACATGGCCTACACCACCCAAGGACACCCATGATCGACCCTCGTAACACCCCATTAGACCCCGACACCCTCAAAAAGGCTTAAGAATGAAGAAAAGGGCTTAAAAACCCCAAAAATGAGCCTAAATAACTCTCCTATGGGATAAAGCCTCCAAAAAGGGGCTAAAACCCCTTAAAGGAGCCTAAAACACTAAAAGGAGCTAAAGTTAGGGCGAAAGGGGCTAAAGCCCTGACCAAGAGATTAAAACCCTAAACGTCCCCAAGAAAGCTATAAAAGGAGGGGTGGGGGTCACTCTCAAAACACACCTCTCTTGCATACTGTTATGCTGCCCGTGGATGCCTTGAGACCTCTTTGCCTCTCAAGCCACCCACATCCCCCTCTCTTCCACTCATCTTCTCCATTGAGCCATAGCTCTTCCATTGCTGAGTGAGATAGGGAGGTGCTTCCAGCCATGGCATGGTGGCCCATTTCACCAAAGGAGAGGTATAACATCATTTTGTTTATGTATTTTCTTTGTTATTTTAGTTTTTTTCTAACCACCATTTGTTTGCAGGTTTATTGCAGCTTAATAGTTGTTTGCAGGTAGCCAAGGCGAAGCCCTAACCTTGTTTGCAGAGGGGCTCACGGCCATACTCTTTCTTGTTCTTTGCTTTCTGTCTGTTCTATTTTTCTTTCTGCATTTTCCACACGCAGAAACCTACCCTTTCGTCCTATAGATGGAAGGGAGCCATTCCTACCCCTATAGCAAGGAGAAATCCCTGTTACAGAGATCACCTGCAACTTAGAAATCCTTGCACAAACAGATGGTTAAATCATGGGTGTTGCTGGAAAAAGACAATTAGAAAGCATGAAATTAAACTTAAAATACATGCAACTCCAAGAGATAAAAAACAAGCGAACAATAAGAGCATAAATCAAAATAGAATAATCTCTTACCCCAATAGGAGGGAGCTCTCTCCTTCAAGGCCAACAATTAACCAGCAAAAAGCAAAGATCAATAACATAGATTATACCTCATAAGCACTCGACAATCACCATCCACACATGAAGAGCATTACACCATAGATCTTGCCTCCAAATCTTCTTTATTCCAAAATAGTAAACAATACAATACAATAGAAACAACTTCTCAAACCGGCTCTAACTAGCTTGGAAAGGAGGAAACTGTGCTTTATTTATAGCAAAAACTGAAACCCTAGCCCAGAGAGGGCGCGTTCCTAACTGAAAGAGAGACTGAAGCTGGTAGAGAATCAAGCCGAGCCTTATCTGATGGTGAACTGACTCTGATCTGATGATGAACTGAGTCTAGCTGGAGGAACTGAGTCTAACTGGACTAGAACTGCAACTCGAAGTGACACCTCACTTAGTGAACTGAACCAACCAACAAACAAGTCCCAGCTTGATCCACATGTGTGGAGCAAAGAAAAAGGAGAGTGCAACCCTAGATTTGCATGAGCTAGTTAAGCTCCTCTTCCACCCACATCATGCCTTCAATCAAGGATTGGGAACTCGCGGTCAAACTGAAGCCAATGAGACTAACTTTAGTCAAAACAGAGCAAAATCCATTGATTTAGGAATTTGGATTTGCTCCATTATTTAATTAATTTTTTTTTTTTTGGATTTTCTCAATTGAGTGATGGAAAAATCACTCAAAACTTAGGAAAAGTGGGTTAATGGGTTTATTGGGTGCTATGAGTTAGAAAATGAGCACCCCCATGACTGAATCTGACTTTTAACCCCAATTTTATTACAAGACCAAATTTTCCAATTAGACTATTAAAAAATAGCCTAAGTTTTGTGGAAAAATTAAAATTAAAAAAAACTTAAAAAAATAAAACCTAGGGGGACTTAGACATGTTCATATGACTCGACCATAACGCCTAGCATGTTTATACATTGAAATATAGACTCTAATAACCTCAATAGGCCTAAATGCCAAGCCGACCACCCCAACTTTGGAGGTATTGAGTGAAAAAATCAGAAATTATCAGTCGTTTATTCAACAACCAATAATAACCAAGGGAAAAAACACCCTGGGCTTATCTGATTGACAAATAAAGTCTAAGAGACTGAGTCTTTTACATACACTATCATGCTAGAACATTTTATTACGACTCCCCTACGGGGTATGAACATGTGATATAGTACAACAAGCACTTCCCAAAAGCACTTCTGAAAGTCTTCTGAAGTCCGAACAAATCAACTTTGTTCGGTTCACTAGGCTCACTTGAAAAAAAACCACTAAGTACAAATTAGGTGGTAACATCTGGCTCCAACTACGGGATGTGTGCTCGATCTGGTCATAGGGCAAGGAGAGGATACGAGAACACCAGAATCTCTGGTTTATACACCCTGTAAAAACATTTCAACTTGACAAAAAAAAGACCTCAGTAGCACAAGCTTTATATAAAAACCAAATGAACCATTAAGCTGATTTATTTAAACAAAATAAATGTAACTAACTAATGAATTTCTTTTTTATAGCTAAGTACAAAACAGAAATGCAGAAAGTAAATGCTCTCCTTTAAGGAGCTTATTTTCCTACTCTAAGCATGATATAAAAATGTTAGGTGTAATAAAAAATCCAATGTAACCACCTAAGCATTTTATTAACAAAAAAATTATTGTCCTTGTCTTTGGTTACCAACCAAAGTAAGGATACTTTATTTAGAAAATGAAAACCTATGTGATGATCTGAAATGGGCGGGCTGGATGGGAAATCATAGGCATAAGTAAAGTCATTAAAGTTCTTCCCAGACTGGTATGTGCTCGCGCAGGCTGCTTCTATCCATGATTGGATAGGACTGATATACCAATTGGCAAGATGAGGCAGACTGACTACATCATCATATTGATCATCAGGGATTATCAAATGATAACTCATTGCATAAGCCCCAAGTAGCTCCAAATCATAAGGAACCTCTATATGTGAAGAAGATGGCTGAGGTTGATATTCCACTGACTCCATCACATCTAATTTTCACAACACTGCTTCTCAATGTATTCATTATTGTTGACTTTGTGCGGCTCTGCATGATACTCTGAATGATCATGTGAAAATTATGAATCTTCTCTTCCATACTAATATTTTCCCAGGTATCTAGATCCAGGCTCCCCTCTATGGACGTATTGTAGATTGGACTTCCACAAATTTTTGAATAGACACTCCCCTTGTTGGATATATCATGAATGGGATTCTCAATAAGATTTTCACTAGTTGGATTATCTATGAAATTCCAATAGTCATCACTCCCATCCATGTCATATGTGAGAGAGTCTTCCTTGCTGGTATCACATCCTGAGATATAACTACCCTCCTCCTGTTCATAATATTCATCCTTCAAAGTTTTGGTTTCAAAGATATTATGAGAATTTAAACTTTCCAAAACTTCATACCTAAGTGATGAACATAGAGGAGTGTCATCATACACATCATAAACTTCTTCATAAGTGTCGATCTCTGTAATGGTTTCCTCATGAGGGCTTTTTGGAAAAAAACTAGCATTGCAACAATCTTGAGAAAATCTCAAATCTTCAATTTTTTCAGTTATGGTGACATGAGGAGAGTCTTCGATAATGTGTTCAATCATGGGTTCCTTGTGAAGCTCTTCAACGTGATTGTCATGGATGTTCCCATCTTCAGAATCTTGTTGTGTATTGAGAAATACCTCATATTCTTTAATAAGCTGCTTAATTGCTTCCTTTCTTAAATAACTACTGGGACATTCTTTGATGGGAGTATCATGGATCTCCTCTTCACTTAAATGTTCAAGAAGTGATTCCAAGTCTTCAATACTTTATATCATGGCAAAAGGTCCATCATATGTTTCCATGTGATATTCTATCCTAGATAGGTAGAAGGTAAATATCTTTTCAATGAACTTTTTCAAAACATTCATACTACCCCTACCATCATGCCACTGCTTTAAAAACATCCAAAGGAAGCTTGGAAATGATGTTATACATTTATTAGGAAGGCCCTGATAGAACCAACAAAATGCCTCACCCTGAAAAGTACTAGCAAACATTTCCATCATATTGTCTTCATAAAGCACATTGGATTTAGCCATCAACTAAAGGAAATATTTGGCATGCCAGATGGCCAAATCACCATAATTTCCATGAAATACTAGAAGCCACTTATATACATCCCCCACATCATGACCAAAGTTAGGAAAACCCAGGATGTTTGAGAAATCGATAGGCTGAAAAAGTCTGGCTATCTGGGCACCACACTGCTCCCTCACTTCATCCATATCAAAAATTAATAGTATGCATTTGATATAACCAAAACCTTGTACTAAATAAGTGGAGTTGTCAAGTGATGAGGTTTAAAGGTTTTAATTTCTCGCATGGGATCATCTACACACAACAAAACTTCGCAAGTTTATGAGATAACAGGGTTTTATCCCTTCAATGGAGTCGCCATGTGAGAATTAAAATATGCATTTAAGAACTCTCACAAAAATTATTTTTTTCTTTTCTTTGTAAAAATAAAAACTGAAAAAAGTCAGTGGAGTCACCAGATGAAAATTAAAGATCTACTCTAAGCATTCTTCAAACAAAGCAAAAACAAAAAGGAAGAAAACAAAAGTCATACTCCGGGAATAAAAATATTTATCCTCGTAAATGGCGCCAAAAAGTGTTGCTACCTTTCACACACCTGGGGCAGGAACATGGTAGAAATATTCAAGCCACTAGGTGTGTCCTTGGGGGCAAGTCTTGATTCAAGGCTGTCATCTGGTTCTTGAATCCTCCGTTTAGGCTCAACTCCTAACGAAGCCAAGGGGGGTAGACCCTATTAAGTTACTAAGGAAAATTACTTTAGTATGATGATGTTAGACTGAATAAGTTGTTTAGGAGTTTGAAATTAAACATTAATATCCATAGATGACAAGATAACAAAATGAGCACAAGAAAGCACAATGTTGACACACAATGTATATATATATCAAAAGATTTAAACACAGAACTAGTGCCTTAAAAATGGAGTCATAAAATAAACAAATGTACTTGCATGTTCTTGGAGTGAATGTTTTTTGATTTCCTCTTGGTACGTTTTAAGTTAATGTGAAATATGAATGGATTAAATTAGGCGAGGGGGGGACTCCGGATATACCCGAGGGGTACTCCAATATACTCAAGGGGTACTTGGAGTATGTCCAAAAATAAACCTTCACAGCTACCTGTAAGGAATGTGTGGGATGAATGGAGTCTCTGAGACTGTGTTCATAATACACCTGAAGGTGTAACAGATATCAGCGCCCCGATGTCACTTTCCAGGAGTTCCCACTTCCTTTGGGTATTTTTCCACCATTTATGATTTGATCAAGGCGTTGGATTTTCTCCTAATGGTGGTTAATTGGGGAAGGTGAAGAATAATTAATATAGTCACTCACATTTCTTTTGATGCAGCTTGAGTGATCAGATGAACCACAACCAAGTGCAGAGCATACACACCGGAGTCTTGTCAATTTTAGTAAATTTTAAAGAATGTGTTTTTTAGAAAGAAAAACCTTCCAGGAACCTCTTTTGGTCCAAGTGGACCTCAATCAGGGAATCAAGGAAGGGTTTGATTTTAAAATATTGTTTTCAGAGATTAATAATAAGCAGCAAAATGGAAGCAAACCACAAGTTTTCTAATTAGTCCTACCATGCGTCTCTTTCCCCTTTCGGGTCAATCGGGAAGTCGTGGGGTAAGTATTCAAGTTACTTTGATACTATAATATGTAATATATGATAACGTAATAAAATAATATTATTTTGCATCAATGAAACTAATCTAGAGCAAAGAAAAATAAGAAATTGCAAAAAACGACAAAAAAGACGTGAATCCCCCAGGGGGGATGGGGAATGGGCTTGAAAGAGCCTATTCGAAGAATTTTTTTATTATATTCTATTACAATATCAGTAAACTTATCTAAATCCTCTTGGTTCTTATATAGGATGAAACCAAGATCTTACAAATTGCCCAAAATTGAAATTACAGTCAAAAGGAAGACCCTTGGGGGGATTCGGATGATCCAAAAGCCACTTTCGGACAGCATATTCTCCTCTTTCTGTTATGCCTGCTAAAATACAGTGAGATTATTAGAATTAAATATTCCCAAAATCACTTTTAAAGTATCTTTGGGTTAGCCTACTTTAAACCCAAAAAAACTAAGTTAAAACTAGTTAAAACGATAAAAAAGGAACCAAGGAAAGCTCTTGGATTTCCTTTGGGGAAACCAATGTTATATGCACTGATTGCTGGATTTTATCTTTTAAAACATAAAACAGAAATATAATGCATGCAAACTATTGATTCTCTTTAAATTGCAATGCAAAACAGACGATTTCCCTAAATCTAGATCTAGAATGCTTATACAACTTTTTAGGAATGAGATCTAGATTATGAGCCTTGAGAAAATAGATCTATGTTAAGTTTTAATTTTAAATAATAGATCTGAATAATATCAAATCTTGTAAACAAAGTAACCAGGTAAAATTTTGATTTTTAGATGGAGGAAGAGAGAGAAAGAGTGTTGGAAGCCTAGGAATGTTGGGCTTTGGAGTCTACTTTGGTGGAATACCGAGGGACTATGTCATCCAAAATATCCTGAAGACAAGGAATATGCAAACTATCTCAACCCATTATACAAGTGAGATCACCTACAACTTAGAAATCCTTGCATAAATAGATCGTTAAATCATGGGTGTTGCTGGAAAAAGACAATTAGAAAGCATGCAATTAAACTTAAAATACATGCAACTCCAAGAGATCTGAAACAAGCGAACAATAAGAGCATAAATCAAACTAGAATAATCTCTTACCCCAATAGGAGGGAGCTCTCTCCTTTGAGGCCAACAATTAACTAGCAAAAACCAAAGATCAATAACATAGATTATACCTCATAAGCACTTGACAATCACCATCCACATATGAAGAGCATTACACCATAGATCTTGCCTCCAAAGCTTCTTTATTCCAAAATAGTAAACAATACAATACAATAACAACAACTTCTCAATCCGGCTCTAACTAGCTTGGAAAGGAGGAAACTGTGTTTTATTTATAGAAAAAACAGAAACCCTAGCCCAAAGGGGGCACATGCCTAACTGAAAGAGAGACTGAAGCTGACAAAGAGTCAAGACGAGCATGATCTGATGGTGAACTGAGTCTTATCTGATGATGAACTGAGTCTAGCTGGATGAACAAGGCCTAATTGGACTAGAACTGCAAATCGAAGTGACACCTCACTCGGTGAACTGAACCAACGAACAAACAACTCCCATCTTGATTCACATGTGTGGAGCAGAGAAAAAGGAGGGTGCAACCCTAGATCTGCATGAGCCAATTAAGCTCCTCTTCAACCCACATTATGCCTTCAGTCAAGGAGTGGGAACTCCCGGTCAAACTGAAGGCAATGAGTCTGACTTCAGTCAAAACGAAGCAAAATCCACTGATTTAGGAATTTGGATTTGATCCATTATTTAATTAATTTTTAATTAAATTAATTAATATTTGATTTTTTTATTTTTTTTTCTCAACTCAGTGATGGAAAAATCACTCAAAACTTAGGAAAAGTGGGTTTATGGGTTTATAGGGTGCTCTGAGTTAGAAAATGAGCACCCCCATGAATGAATCTGACTTTTAACCCCACTTTTATTACACGACCAATTTTTCCAATTAGACTATTAAAAAATAGCCTAAGTTTTGTAGAAAAATTAAAATTTAAAAAATAAATCCTGGGGGGACTTAGACATGTTCATATGACTCGACCATAATGCCTAGCATGTTTATACATTGACACATAGACTCTAATAACCTCAATATTCCTAAATTCCAAGCCGACCACCCCAACCTTGGAGGTATTGAGTGAAAAACTCAGAAATTATCAGTCGTTTATTCAACAACCAATAATAACCAAGGGAAAAAACACCCTGGGATGATCATATTGACAAATAAAGTCTAAGAGACCGGTTATTTTACAGACACTATCATGATAAAACATTTTATTACAACTCCCCTACGGGGTATGAACATGTGATATAGTACAACAAGCATTTCCAAGAAGCACTTCCGAAAGTCTTCTGAAGTCCGAACAAATCATGTTTGTTTGGTTCACCAGGCTCACTTTATAAAAAACCACTAAGTACAACTTAGGTGGTAACAGTAAGTTCTCTTTCTCGGACCATGTAGATGATTTACGCTAAAGGAATACTCTCTTTTCTGTGGAATTGAGAAGAGTATATTCAGGCACAGGTTTATCTCTTTTCTGGACCTAAGGGACTAAATTTACGAAAAAGGAACACCCAATCTGAGCTTAGTTTTCTCTTTTTCGTGGTTTGGACCCAAACATGAATAAGATTCTGAGTGTACTTTATGTCTTTTTCATGCTCACAAAACCTAAAGAACAAAGCATTGAGTTTACTATTGTAAACCCCATTTCTCGTAATCAAATGGATCTTTCCGATTTGTCTTTCCTTCCTTCACACTCATTAAACTTAGGTTATACGCTGCTTTTGAAGGTGCATTGGTTTGGTATTAGTTTACCCCTTTTTTGAACCTTTCCAACTAAGTACGAAATGTATACCTTAGTCCTTCGGGAGCTAATATAGTTATTATGAGGATTGTTTTATACTTTTCCAGCCTCAGGAGACTAAATTGTATGAAAAAACACCCCCTAAAGTCTTCTTCGAAGTTTTCAGACTCTCAAAATTAAGAGAACACCAACGAGCATCTACTATTTCGGGCTCATAAAATCCACGAATCAGTGACATATCAAGCATTATTCTCTCCCCTCTTCAATCTTGTCAAAAATGAAGAGAGACTCAAGTTGACTTTATTGGACTCGTTAAAACTTAACAAGAAAGATAAGGAATAATTTCACTCTTTGGGTTATAAGTAGTGGTAGTATGTCATCCTTGAACAAAGCACTCTCTGAAATTCCCGATAGTCATGTCTCAGTTTGCACTTCCATCTCAGCTATTACTTCGAGTTTTTACTCCACTTTTCATTTATACACGGGGAATATGATCATGTCTCCTACATGGCAGATAGATCTAGTTGTCATATCTGCAATTCAAAAGCTTCCTTGATTCATATCTGTTTTTGTGCTCATTGTTCAAGGATTTGTACCTCTATCTGATCATCCTGATTCCCATCATTGTCATCTCTAAGACTTCCTTGTGTCTACATTCCCTCATCCAGTTTCCTAGTTACTCTTGTGACTCATTGAAGGATTCGTTTCCTTCCTCCTCACATCATATTTTCTCATCATCATCTTCGGAAGACGAAGACCTAGAGTTTTGACGATGGTACCTTAGGATTCACTACCCTTATTGGTGAACTCCTTTACTTCAGTTGTTGGGATTACTTATTCACTGTCATTTTTTTGAATTCCTTCCATGTTTGACTTCGTCTCATCTATTCACATGGTAGGCGTTGCACTGGTTACTTTGGATTTAGATGAATACCCTAGGTTCTTTCTTCTGTAACCTAAGTTGTGCAATATTGTGTTGTGTTCGACAACACTACTTCCATATTTTGAAGACTCATCATTGTATATTTTGGCTCTAAACCGCCCTTGTAATATATGTGGCCTTGCTTCCCGTATCATAAGATGTAATCAAATATTGTAAAGGAGCTAGTGTTCCGCTTTATTGAACATGGAATCCTCAGATATGATTTTGTATATAACTATGAAATGTATGTTTCAGGTACCTCTCTACAGCATTGGTAACTGAGTTCTTGAAGAATAAATTTTGTAATGTATTTCAGCCATTGCTTCCCTCTGAACTCACACATTAAGAGGCATTTGTTATCCTGTGAAATAGCACTTCTCTGTCTAATTACTGACACTCAATGTGTCGATACACAAAAGGACAAAAATGGATGGAAGTGGCCAAAACCCTATAGATGTGCATGTTCCTTCATATATTATCATCATGCGAGCCTTACCTATTTTTTATAAGGTGATTAAGGAGAATTCACAACTATTGTCATTGAAACCCGCGAACCATTCGTGAGTATCTACATTACAACCAGTGAATATATGATCATGGTTTGAACATGTGGGTTTACCTTATAAACGTTGCAAGTCACCCGCGACTTACTAGTATCAATAGTCATGAATTCCCTAATCCAAAAATTAAAAAATAAAAACAACTTTAGTCAAGGATAGTTGGGATCCTAAGCATAACTATCCTAGCTTCCTCAACCATCTCAACATGTGTAACCTCTCTCGTTCATCAGGTATAAATAAAGGGTAGGGGTTGAGGCTAAATAATAATCATTCATAGAGAAAATTCATGTTGGTGTATTTCCTTTGGAAATCTTGGAGCAACAAAACTCAGTTCCTTGGCTAGCAAAGGAGCACTTGTTTCAGATACTGGTTGTAATCTTCCATCACTTGTTTATCAATAAAGAGAGACTTTATTCCAATTGGTGTCTTTGTACTCTTATGTGTTATGATTTATGAATCATCTTGTTATTTTATTGCAAGCATATTATTTCATCAATCTTCTATATAACATCTAAGATATTGTAGGAAGGTATGTCTCTTTGCAGGTGTGGAGATTCCCTAGAAGTTGTTGGAGCAATTTGGATTGAAGAAGAAAGCCAGGATAAACCTCCATAAAAAAGGTACACTTACTTTATTCCTTATTTCTCTGTCAAATTCTCAAATAGATGAATGTCTGCAATTTTATTTTAGTATGTTGGTAACCACAGACCCTAGGTTATAAGGTTGTATTACCCTGAACAACAAGTACTACTGCTTTTTCTTATGTCACTCCCCCACAAAACCCAAGATTATTATTACCAAATGATGAGTATTTTAGACCCACTAATGAGACGGTGTCCAGTTTGCACATGATGGGGGAGAACATAAGGAGGAGAAGTCTCTCTCCTTTTCCAAGCTGTTCAGAAATAGCCACTCCCGAAACACCATGCCTCTGTTTGGTCTCGCGTTGCTACTATGCAAGGAATACCCATCCGCAGTGTGGTTTATTACGATCTGGGCCATCCTTCTATCCCTACCCTATCAATTCAAACTCTCACGTCTGTCCTTAGTTCTTATACAAATCCTATGACTGGGGGGAAACCTCCATAAAAAATTGTTTCAACAATTGGGGGAACTAGTTTAAATATCAGGTAGAGTGTTTCTTTAGGGTAGATGATAGTCAACACACCCTCCATGACCACAAATGTGGTTATTCCTAACCCCACACCAAGACAACAGTCATGGGTCCAACCCATGTATAATCAACCTGGATGGGGGTACACATACCCATGAAATCAATCGACAATGGTTAATCAAAATTATCAACCCATTGCCTCAGGAAATGTTTTTTCTCGGAATCCCTTATCCTGGTAACACTAATACCCCATGGGGGAAACCCAGTTGGGGTAATTTCCCCGCATATGGGAGGACATTTAAAAATTTATTTGGTGGGTCACCTGGATGTCCACCATTTAGAGGACCACCTAGAGGTCCACAACCTAGAGTTCCCCCATATGGGGGCCCATGTGGAGGTACATCTATTATCAGATAAATATATTCAAGTGGACTCAAGCCAAATCTCCCTAGTCCAAGTGGATCTAGAACAAATCAAATATAAAATAAAATATACTTTCCTAGATAAAATAGAAATGCAAGTTAATATATAGATCGCTTACCTGCAATCTGCAAATCCTCTTCTCTCTTTGTTGATCCAAGCTCCAGAATCTTCAGATCTTCAGCTGCAAAACCCTGTAAATCAAGTGAAAACAAGAAAATACCACATGCGTATCCAAACATGAATTGATCTAAGCTAACAGTTAAGGAAGAAAGCTCTAAACATTATCAATACAACATTTTTTATGGAAAGAGATTTGTATTAATGTAATCAAGGATATACATAGAATTACATAAAAGAAGGAATGTCACAACCTAGCCTTAACACTGCAACCTTCCATCCAAAAATCCAAGCCAAAACCTCCAAATAAAGATATTAAACCTCCCAAAGGATGATAGGGATCACCTAGAAATTCCACAAGCATAAGAGTATCATAGTCCTTCCTCCTTTCACAATGGAGAGAGGGTTTAATTTATAAGGCTAAAGGGATATATAGGTTGAGGATTAGGAGGAGGGGTCTAAGGGATCTTCCCACTAGGTTAGGAATCGAATGGAACCTCACCTAGAATGTATGGAAAGTCCTCCACCTCATCCACCTTTGAGAAGAGTCTCGAAGCTCTGTTTTTTTCCCTCAAAACACAATAGACGCACCTTCCATAAAGGGAAAGAGCACCATTGAGGCACCTGGCAGTAGGAGACAGAACACCAACACCAGCACACCTAGCATGAAGGGAAAGAGCACCATCGACACTTCTAGCATTAAGGGAAAAAGAGTCAGCCTTCCTAAAGAGGGAAAAAAGTCAGGAAAAACCTCAATCTCAATCAACTTTAGCAGAGTGAAATTGGGGATTAGGAAAAGGGTTGACACACAGATCAAGAGGACAAGATTTGAGTGTAACAGAATGCCCCTCAAAGCATGAAGTTAGAGGAATACGATAGGTGAATGCTTTGCGAAGTGAAGAAATCGAAGGCAAGGATGTTGGTTGGAAGCTGCTGCAGTACAAATGACTCAAATCTCATATGAATCACAACATGGATGTCGACCAATACAATGAAGATCCATGGTAGTAGAGATTGACTGAACACAATCATGGCTACTAGACACAAGCATATATCCATGATGAGATGATAACACAGCCATGACCAATACAAAGTGGATCCATCTAATATGACTCAAAACAAACTCCATCGCAACCTAGGTGAAGATCTTTGCCAACCCAGTGTCTTCAAGTTGAACCTACAATGATACGAATCTAACCATGTGATTACAAAGTGTTGACGTCAAACATGGTAGAAACCACTTGATTACCAGTCAATGATGTAAACTGTTAACAAGTACGAGGGAAATCACCATTGATGTCAATGATTAACAAGGTATCATAGTACATACCATGCCAATGATTACCAAGGTATCACAGTACAATCGATGAGATATTTCAATCAAGAGTTAATGATGTAAACTCGTGTTGAAAGCGAGGTAACCTACCATTAAGGCATGCAGGCCCAAGGTACTTGTCTTGGTTTCTAAGTCTAATTCCTGGATGAGGAGTCGAAGTCGACAGGAATAGACTCATCGAAGGAGGGCCATGATGAATCCCCCATCATCGACATGAAACATGAGCAAAGATGTTTTGGAGTAAACAGAACAACAGAGTGATGTACGATACTGAATCAAAGATTACCAACATGATAGAAGGTATACTTATTGTAGACAGTGAACAAATGACCAAATTTCTCTTGAACATGGGCATGGCATGACTTGGTAGTATTGACACGAGAATGATACCAATCCCCCAATGCAATTGACGGTGAGAGTATTCTTGGACAACTCAAAGGAGGTAAGAAGACTATAGGAATTAGTAGGACTCAAAGACAAATGGATTACCCAATTGCTGAATGTATATGCAAATGAGTGCCATGTTCAAGAGTAACTATATATTGCCATAACAAAATACAAATTCTTTCCTTAATTTCCCCATCATGATTGATGAGTAACTCTTTGCTTTTTAATGAGTTGGAAAAGGGTAACAAACGCTCGATACAACTCATCAAATGATGAGTCCATTCCCATATGTTTTACAAACCTGAGAAAGGAGGGGTTAATTCCCAGAAAAGGGTCCTTCATCATTTGATGTTATGAGTCCGATGAAAGTAAACTCATTTGTCGTTTCATGTTTAGAGAGTCTGAAATGACTAAGAAGACTCCAAAAGGTCCTTTATCATAAATATCCCTAATCGGTTCGAAAAAGTGATAACCTACCACCGATTGGTTGATCATTCTGATACATTTACAAGCACGAACATAACAAATTCGCTTGACAATCTTTTTATGTTTTTAAGGAGACTGAAAAGAGCTTAAATATAAATCCGTAATGGGTTCTTTTTTCATAATCCAATTTTAACGAGTATGAAAAATAGTAAAAGTACACTCTATACCTCTTCACTAAGTTTTAACGAGCACGAAAAAGGTATAAAAGGCACTTGGAATCTTTTTCATGTTTGAATCCAGAGCACGAAAAAGCGATAAAGTAAGCTCAAACTAGTTTTCATGTTTTAACCAGACCACAAAAAATGAAAAGTAAGTTGAACACCATATTACTATTTTTAACGAGCTCGAAGATTAGTTGAAAGAATGCTGAGGGAATTTGCTTCATTTTTTAATGAGCTTGGAACATAATAAGAACTATGATCAAAGGGTTGTTTCTTGGTTTAACGAGCTTGAAACTTAACAAAAGTATGCTCAAAATGACTCCCATTGATGGGTGATTTTCCAAGATGATTCCCAGTGGTTGGTACTTTCCCCTAGTATAACTGTCAGGTAACTTTTATACCTTTTAACGAGCTCAAAGATCAGTCAAAAGAATGCTCAGGGAATCTGCTTCATTTTTTGACGAGCTTGGAATAGAATAAGAACTATGCTCAAAGGGTCGTTTCATGGTTTGACGAGCGTGAAACTTAAAGAAGTATGCTCAAAATGACTCCCATTGATGGGTGATTTTGCAACATGATTCCCAGTGGTTGGTTCTTTCGCCCAGTATAACTGTCAAGTAACTTTTAATGCCAATATAATGTGCAAAGGGTGGATACATGCCCCCTAAGATTTGTTTCATCTATTTTACAAGTAGATGAAATGATGTTTTAAAAGTTGAGTCTTGACACAATGGAAGAATCTGTTTCATTTTTTAAATGAGCTTGACACAAAAAAAATGAAATTTTCTCAAGGTCAGTTTTATTTTTTAACGAGATTGAAACCAAGAATAAACACTGCTCAAGGTGGCATGTTTCATTTTTACACAAGCTTGAAACAGAAAATAACTATGCTTGTGGGGACCTGTTTCATTTTTACACAAGCTTGAAACAAAAAATGACTATTCTTGAGGACATTTGTTTCATTTTTAAATGAACTTGACACAGAATGGGAACTATGCTCATAGACATATGTTTCATTTTTTAAAGAGCTTGACATAGAAGGGGAACTATGCTCACTAACCTGTTTCATTTTTTAATGAGATTGACACAGAAAAAGAACTATGCTCACAAGCATCTATTTCATTTTTTAACGAGCTTGACATAGAATGAGAACTATGCTCACATGGATCTATTTCAATTTTTAACGAGCTTGAAATAGAAAGGGAACTATTCTCACAAGCATTCGTTTCATTTTTTAACGAGCTTGACACAGAAAATAACTATGCTCACAACGTTCGTTTCATTTTTTAATGAGCTTGACATAGAGAAAATGAACTATGCTAGCCAATAGTTCTAATCCAACATGATGTTCAGAGGTTGGTGGGTTGCCCCCTTACATAAGAAGATAGTGACTTAACTCCATTATGATGTCTAGAGGCTGGAGCCATGCCCCCCATTTTAACTATGGTGGGAAGAAGCTAACTAGAAGGGGAAGGAACCAAAAGAACATGCGGGACATTCAAGGAAGTCTGATGACTAGGAGTCATACGATGATCGAATTTAACAAATGAAAGCTGATCAATGGTCACAATATTCCCATCATGGGTAAAATACATCACTTGAAAGAGTGTGGACACAACAACTTTCATAGCGTAAACATAATCTCTCCCAAGGAGCATATTAAAATCTAAGGGACCTTGGACTACCATAACATCGATACAGATAGTTTTTCCTTCCAAAGTAATGGGTAAATGAGGAAGTATCCCTAAAGGCGCAGTAGGTATTCGATTAAAAGCCAGTATCTAATTCGTATCTGGCACAAGCAAAGGATAACCTATGGATTTCAAAGCAGTAGAGGATAGAATGGTAACAGAATCCCCTTCGTCAATGATAGTGTAGAGTATACTCTTAGCGGTAACTCGCACGACTATCTAGAAATGAAGACGAGATTCTGTTAGGTTACTCCAGTTAAAGGAAATAACCTCAATACTTGGAGAGGGTTCTGTCAAAAGAGACAGAATTTCCTCTTGCATAGAACAATCAGGACTAACTATGAAAAATTCAGCTGGTTGAAGTTCACTCTCAATGGGGAGAGAGGGAGAAGATGAGGATTGTATGTCACATGCCCCAATTTTGCAAAAATAATATTATCATATTTGATTTTATTTCAAAACAATATGTTAAATTTTATGCTAAGTTGTAAATGATGACTCAGCAGAGTCAAGGGTGTGAATGTAATTCTGAATATTTTAATTATAAATAAATAAAAGTGGAGACAACATCTTGGGAGAGTTGTTAAAAGAGTGTTTACTGGTCAAGTTGGTGGAGGAAACTGGGTGGAGAGAAAATAGACAAGTGGCAGCATCCTCAAACACTTCTAATGTTGCAGGTGGAAACCTCCCTACATTTGGGGTCATGATCCCCCAAGAAAGTGGGATCAGAGCATGTGGCTCAATTAATGACAACTAACCCAAAAAGACCTGGGCAATCTTAATAAAAATTCCCATTGAAGAGAGCTGAGGCTGCTCATTCCAAGAAGAGAATCATTTAGGTGAATGTACTTCAAAGGATTTCATTGGGAAGGGAATTTGTGGAAGGTGTTTGAGGGGTAAACTGCAAAAAGTGATCTAGTGCAACTATTCAGCTGAAGGATCTTGCTGCTGAGTGCAGAGTTAGTACTAAGTCATTGGACTAGTATTTTGTTGCTTGCTCCACCAGTTCTCAGCCAAGGAGACCAGGAACAGGCTCGGGGTTCCTGAGAAGACGTTGTTTGAGCACTCTCCAGGAGTTGGTAAGGAGGAACGGCCTCCCAACGTTGTTGTCATCCAGCTTTAAACAGGTTCTACAGTCTTTTATTTACTGTGTTAAAAGTTTATATCTAAGAATGAATGATTAATGAATGATTACATGTTTTGAAGTGAAATGATAGAGCTTGTAGCCCTTTAGTTATTTGAATATTGAATCTGTAATTGATGAAAATAATCCTAACATGTGTTCTTCCCCTTCTGGAATGGACCAAACCGTACTCTAGCACAGGCAGTATATTTTAAAATAGATGAAGGATATGATAGAAATTTGGATTGAATAGAGTTATTTTGTATTTCAGAAACAATGGAATAATTTATTTCTGTATATACTTGTTTTCAAGAAAGAATATTAATCTGTCTAATTAAGTTTATTGTTCAAACCAGACTATTGTAATAAGAATGCTAGCCAAGAAGTATTCATAATACTTTACAGACAGCAGGTTTATTTCTTTTAACAAGTTGATTACTGTAAATAGGATATTGTTCTTATTCAAAACTGTATTTTGTAAAATGATATTATTAACCTGTAACATAGGTAAAGAATTAACTTAGATAAAACATTCATTTATTTCTGTGAAGAAAGAACCGAGTTGTTTTACATAGTTTATTTTATTGTTCATACTACTTAACTATATCTACAAATGTTCACATTTCAAGTAGGGTAATACTAGTATAGTTATTTTTATAAATAAATTAACTACAACAATTCTAATATTGTAACAAGGAAACAATAACAAAACTTATCTATGTACTTATTAAAATAAAATAGACTGAATGCAATGGTAAATAATATTTAATAAATATTATTTATAAATGAACTAATTCATTTAAATAAACTAAACAAAGATTAATTATAAAAGAAAGTACAGGTTCGAAACCCTCATAGTATTAACATTATAATTCATAGTATTAACATTGTAATTCATAGTAATTAAAGTGTAATTAATAATTGGATAAGCAATAATCCAAGGATTTGGATTATTTAGTATTCTGAAACTTAAAACTATAAAATATTATTACAGTCCTGTAAGGACAGAAAAAGATAACAATGGAATTATAACAACTATATACATGTAACAAACAATTAACTTAACATTTATTATTGAACTAAAACCTACAAAATAATTTAAAGAAATTAATTTATACACAGGACACCAACATGATTAACCCTTGCTTGAATATCCAAGCTTATAAACAAATTATTATAATAGAAATAAATAATAGAATAGGTTATAATAATACATTTTAGTGCAAGATAAATTTAAAAAGTATAGATTTCTTTACACAGTCGAATAAGGGTAAGAACCCTAGTATACAAAATTACAGTAAGAGCATAGAAATAACTGAGTTCAAGCTCAAGAGAATTAAATCTCTATGCTTAAAGTTTAAACAGAGAATGGCTTGATAGGCCGCAAAATCTATTTACGTAACTATACACAAAAACAAGTAAAACAAAATTTACAAGTCACGGCATAAGCTGGAGAACCCTGCTAACAACAAGGGTTTAGCAAAAACTAAACAAGTAAACTGAGGAATAGTAACCCATGAAGGGTCAATTGTAGGCCATAACTTCCAACCGAAAACTGTTCCATAAAGAATTGAACAAGCATGGATTGCCATGGGTTAACCAGGGTTTACCCGTAACGAGGGAGCCGACCTTACTCGATTGTACCAACTGCAAAGAGAGGTGTGAACCATTACCTACAAGGAGAAGAACCCACAGCATTAAAATATGCTTTATACTACAATTGATTTAAGAGTAAGTTTAAGAACTGTTTAAAAAACAAATTTCATACCTGGAAGCGAAGTTAATGTAGCCACCGAGAAACAGTAGCGCCGCCACCAGCGAGACAAAGAGCCAACCCTTCATTTTTCCTGTGACAGAGATAGTTTAAACGCATGCACAAACCACTGCTAGCAGCAGCAAGAAAAAGGTTGAGCAATGGCCAAGCAAGAAGCGGACAAAGAAGCTGGAGCTGTCACCACAATGCGAAGCATGAGGATCCACACTCTCGAAACCCAATGACGGAGACAAAGTTGAAACAGAAGCAAGTAACTCCTTAAAACTATCCCTACAGGCAGGCCGTGGAGGAACGAACCAAAATCCACTCACAGGCCAGGCCATAATCTTTAAGTCACGGCCCTCAACAACTCTTTCCAGGGTAAACTCACAGTGCAAACAAGAGTTCGAGAACAAAGAAGACAAACTGAATATTGTAAACCAGGACGCAGAGCCATTTAATTCATAGTAGGGTAAGCCTGGCGGCCATGAAAAATAGTTGCAGAGCAGCCCGAAGGCCCAAAATCCACGGAGGAGATTGACAAAGAATAGGGTTCACAAACTCTTATACTTCCAACACTTGGCCGAGAAGAAAACACGTGGTCACCTAAATATTCAACCATGTAGTGGGTCGACTATATATTTCCTACATGCCAATGATTCACAATGATTTAAAATATAGATCTATGCACATTCATTTAAGTACTTTAACCATTCAAATGTTCCACGTTATCATAGATGTCAACCTACGGTTGCATGGGCATAAACCATGAACCCTCGGATCATTGACAAGGTTATCGTATAGTCTTCATATAGTTCAGAACGATGGTGAATTCAAAGCCTCTATTTTTTTTTAAATACAAAACCTTACACATAAACTCATCGATGGAGTGGTCTAACACCTCATCCCTTTTCCATATCAAGTTATAATATGAACTTTATAATTAATATGTTTATTCATATTAAGCTTTTCGTTGACTATGAAATCGATGCAACCTTATAATCTATATTCATGCTCAAAGTATTTTATGCATGGAAACTTTAGATCATCACTAACTGTTTATCCATTTATTCATAGCATCGATATTATAGATATAAATGTTGATAAGCCTAGTGCTATTGTAACTATGTTTATGAAGAAATCTTATGATACTTTGGGAGATACCAATTAAAAGGATATTTCATCACCTAGCCAAATAATGATATTTAATAAAGTATTTCCTAATAGACTTTGCATAGCTAATCTTTTTGCCACCGACTTTTATGTTGCGACTTTATAATTTTATACAACATAGTTTCAAATAGGATCATGAACTTTATAAATCTTATTTGTTTATAACCAGAATTACTGGTAAACATGGATGTATTATAAATAAGATAGTTTATGTGTGTATTGGTGCGTATCATAGAAAAATATAGTTTTCAGTGGGTGGAAAATACTAGGATGCTGGCTATGAATCCTTTAGATAGCTCAGATCAACGAAGTTTAATAGCTTTTGGTTATTTACTCAACCATGACAAGTACTATTAGTTTCACCATGTTTTTTATTAGTATCAGAATTTTTAGAACTATCTAGTGCTTGCATGAGGTAATAAATCAATCTCTCTTAAAGGCTTTGACCTAAGTTAGCTGTTGTGGTTAGAAGCTTAATTCAAGAGAAGTATTATAAAAAAATAAGAAACTGAAGTGGAACAATCCCACTAGATTCTAAGTCCTTAGGACTTTATGTTTCACTGTAATGTTTAGAACCTTAGGCAGTAATCTTCATTACAGAAGATGAATAACAAGCAGTTGGTTATACTATTATTATAAGTTGATAATGTATATTATTGTTAGAACAATCATTATAGCATTACAGGTTATGCACTCTAAGTGAAAATAACTTACAACAAATATCACAAGTTGTGAACCAGGGAAAGTAACTACTGCTGCTATTTACATTTAAGAAAGAAACTCTTCTACATGTATATCGTTGACAAGAATAATTGAAGAAAACAAAACTACTTGTTTTACCTCATAGAAGTAGATTGTTATGTAACAGCTTATTTACCAAGCTTTTTATTTTTGCAAATAGAAATATAGCTAGATGCTTTATGGAATTAAAGGTGTTACTCGATCATTCATACCTATAAAACCTGTAAGAACAAGTAAGCTTTCTGTGTTAGCTTAAACGCTAAGTAAGCCCTAGAATCCAAAGACAGTTCCACTTACTTGTTGCAAATTAAAACTCATCAGCAAACTGAAAGAGGAATTATTGCACAAGTTAAACCTAACCTTGTATCAAAAAGTAGAATGCTAAGTTACTTAATTAAGATTATGTATTAACTAATCTGGTAACTAATTCTTTTATAGTTGTTAGCAAACCGCATTCTCAGCATTTTATGTATTTTCAAAATTTTAATTTTTTATGAAAATTTGGGGTTTTGACATGTGGTATCAGAGCATAAGTTTTAAACACTAGGCCTTGATGAAGCCCAGCTAGCTTTTAGGAAAATAGTAAACTGAATTATTATGCTGACGTATTTTTCTTTTAAATGTTATTCAACAGAGAATTGTTTTCTGAAGTTTAACAGACAGGTAGGGAAAGGCTGGAAGAGTATGCAGAGGAGGAATCTCCAGTTACTGAAACAAGAAATCTACCAAGAGATCCTATACCAGAGGACTTAACTACTAATTCCTCAGAATTGTTACAAACTGTAAAAGACTTAAAAACTGAAATGGAGTCTGTAAAGCGAGAAAATGAAAGGATTATGAGGGCTCAATAAGAACTTAATCAGATCCTAACTGAAAAGTTTCAAACTAAAGGTAGGGGTAGAAGAACAGAATCAGAAGATACCAGTCATCAACGTAAATCTAAAAAGATGAAACATACTAAAACTGAAATTAGTTCGTCTTCTGAAGTGTTTGGTGAACAATGAAATTACCATTATACTAGTGACAGTAGTGATGATAATCAGTACACTAAAAAGAGGAAATACAAACCTTATGAAGAAATTTCTGGGGAATTCAAAAAGATAAAACCACCAACCTTTAATGGAGAGACTGAGAAGGGGGAGGAAGTTGAATCTTGGTTATCTGGGATGAATAATTCCTTCCAAATATATAACTATCCTAACCAGTTAAAGGCTAGAATGGCTAGGAAAGGCTGACATTTGGTGGTAGGACTTGAAAAGAGTTAAGGGCATAAAAGAGAAAAATGTAAACTGGAGTACCTTTAAGAGATATTTCAAAAAGAAATTTCTGTCTAAGCAATATTATGAGGAAAGAGCAAAGGAATTTTATGAGATGAAGTTAGGATCAATGACAATGAAGGATCTAAATAGCAAGTTCTTAAGTCTACTTAGGTATGTACCATACCTTGTATATGAGAAACCAAAGGTACATCAATTCCTCAGTTGTTTACCTTATCATATTAAAGATAGAATTGAATATGATAACCCAAAGACCTTGGAAGAAGCTATGAGAAAAGCTAACTTATGTTTTGAGCAGAATAGGAAGAAAGAAAGCTTGGTCAACTGGAAAGCTAAGAAAAATAATAATCAGTTTGAACAAAAGAAGAAGGATTTTGTGCCTAATAGAAATTCTAAGAACAATAAGGCCAAAAATTATCCTAATAACAAGAACTTTCAAGGAAATAATAACAATACACCCAACAACCAGAATAATTCTAAAGGTAAGGAATTTGCAAATAATCATGGAAATTTTACCAAGAGCTTTGAGCGCAAAGAGCCTATCAAGTGCTGGGAGTGTAATGGCCCACACTATGCTTCAGCCTGTCCAAACCGGAAGAAGACAGGTAACAACATACATATCATACAGGAGGAGATGACCGTTGGGGAACTAGCGAGGACCATGCCCAGAATTAACGCAACTTTGGAGAATCGACAAGCTGAATATTAGACTTCCATGGTGGAAGTAGAAGGTATGATAAATCAGATCCCTGTAACTATTTTGATTGATGCAGGAGCTAGTCTCAGTTATATTGCACCTCAAATAGTAGAAAAATGTAAGTTATCTGTTGAAAATTTTGAGAATTCATGGTTAGTTCAGTTAGCCACTGGTGCTAAAAGAAGGGCAACTTGTTTTGTTAAAGAATGTGCAATAGTTATGGATAATTTTGAAATTGTTGTCAAGCTTAATGTTTTTCCCCTTGGTTCTTATGTTTTGTTGATTGGTATGGACTGGTTAGAACAACATAGAGTAATTCTAAATTGTTATGATAAAACTTTCACATGCTTAAACAGTGATGAAAAACTAGTAAGTGTTAAAGGAATCCCTAGAAAAACCACCCTAAGGCATATTTCTGCCCTACAAATTAAGAGAGCCGTTAGAAAGGGATGTAAAGCTTATGCAGTAATAATAACTGATGAGGAAAGTTTAATTAAAACATATAAGTTAAAAGTGGAAGACATACCAGTCTTAAGAGAATATGTTGATGTATTCCTAGAAGAGATTCTGGGATTACCTCCGAAAAGGGAATTGGATTTCACCATTGAACTGGTACCGGGTGCAGTACCTAGCTCAAAGGCCCCTTATCGAATGAACATACTCAAACTTAATGAATTAAAATCTCAATTAAAAGAATTAATTGATAAAAAGTATATTCGACCAAGTGTGTCTCCCTGGGGGGCACCTGTCATCTTCGTTAAGAAGAAGGACGGAACCATGCGACTTTGCATAGATTACCGTCAGTTAAATAAGATGACCATCAAAAATAGATATTCGTTGCCCCGCACAGATGATCTATTTGATCAACTACATGGAGCCACAGCGTTTTTGAAAATAGATTTAAGATTTGTATATCATCAAGTAAGGATTAAAGATGAAGATATCTTTAAGATAGATTTTAGAACTAGATATGGTCATTACAAATTTGTCATAATGCCATTCAGGCTTACCAATGCCCCAGCTGTCTTCATGTGTTTAATGAGCAATGTTATGCATAAGTATTTAGATAAGTTTGTGATCGTATTTATCGACAACATTCTAATCTATTCAAAAACTGAAGAAGAACATAAAGAACATCTAAAAATTGTTTTGCAAGAGTTGCGAGATCATCAACTCTTCGCAAAGTTTAGTAAATGTGATTTCTTCAAGGGTAAGATTCAGTATTTAGGTCATGTGGTGACCAAGGAAGGAATTTCCATAGATCCTGAAAAGATAAGGCCAATCGAAGATTGGCCGATTCCTAAGGATGTGACGAATGTTCGATCTTTCATGGGAATTACCGGTTACTACCGAAGGTTCATTAAAGGTTTTTTGAGGATAGAAAATCCGATAACTTCCTTGCAGAAGAAAGGAAAGAAGTTCGACTAGAATCAGAAATGTGAAGAAAGATTTTAAAGTTAAAAACTTTATTAACCAGCGCACCTATTTTAAGAATAGCTGATCCTAATAAAGAATTTGTAGTGTGCACTGACTCCTGCAATGATGGCTTAGGCAGTGTTTTGACTCAAGAAGGGCATGTTATTGCCTATGAGTCTAGAAAGTTAAAAGTTCACGAAAATAATTATGCAACATATGATCTAGAATTAGCAGCTATAATACACGCCTCAAAAATGTGGCGCATCATCTAATTGGCAGAAAATTTATTTTAATGACTGATAATAAAGGATTGAAGTATCTGTTAGATCAGCCTAATCTAAATGCCAGACAAGTTAGGTGGTTAGATTTCTTAAGCGAGTATGATTTTGAAATTCAGCATATAAAAGGTAAAGAAAATAAAGTTGTTGATGCATTAAGTAGGAATGCAAGGCTAAATTTTGCAGTAGCTATCAGCACCTATGTTTCAGACTTAGATGAACAGCTTAAAGAAGGAATAGAACAAGATGAAATTTACCAGAGTTTGCAAGCTAAATCTAAAGAAAATCCAACTGAAAACTTAATTAAAGGTTACAGTTTAAATGAAAAATAATTTTTATTGTATAAAGATAGAATGTATGTACCTAAAGTTAAGCTGTTAATTCTGGATGAAATTCATAAAACACCATATTCAGTTCATCCAGGTTATCAAAAGACTATAACCATGTTAAGAAAAGAGTATTTCTGGCCAAATATGAAAACTGTAGTAGCAGAATATATTGCTAGATGTTTTAAATGTCAACAGGTAAAAACTGAACATCAACACCCAGCTGGTTTGCTTCAACCATTACCCATCCCTAGCTGGAAATGGGAGATAATTAGTCTAGATTTTATTATTGGGATGCCTATAAATCTAAATCAGAATGATTCTATCATGGTAGTAGTTGATAAGTTAAGCAAAGCAACTCACTTTATACCTGTTAAAACTACTTATAAAGCTGCAAACATAGCTGATATTTTTCTAAAACAGATTTTCTGATTGCATGGAGTACCAAAAGTCATAATCTCAGATAGAGATCCTAAGTTTACAGGAAACTTTTGGAAGTCTTTATTTAAAGGGTTAAACACTACATTAAATTTCAGTACTTCTTTCCATCCTCAAACAGATGGACAAACTGAAAGGGTAAACTAGGTACTGGAAGATCTATTAAGAATGTACGTGAAAGACCAGCCAGGTAAATGGGAGGGTTATTTACATCTGGTAGAATTTGCTTATAATAATAATTATCAAACATCAGCCAGATTTAGTCCTTTTGAAATTTTATATGGATGAAAATGTAATACTCCTATCTCTTGGAGTAATCCAGTAGATAGATTGGTATTAGTTCCAGAACTGTTAAAAGAAATGGAAGAAATTGTAAAACAAGTGCAGGGAAATCTGAAAGTGGCACGGGATCGGCAGAAAAGTCAAGTAGACTTAAAAAGAACTCCAAAGGAGGTTCAGGTAGGTGAACATGTGCTCATCAAGGTAAGGCCCAAAAAGAGCTCTTTGATATTGGGGAGTTGTGCAAAATTGACACCTCGTTACTATGGCCCATTCGAAATTATGTCTAGGATTGGACAAGTAGCTTATCAATTAGCATTACCACCTAATTTAAGAGTACATAATGTTTTTCACATTTTCTTTTTAAATAAATATGTTCATGATGCTACTCATGTTGTTAACTGGAATGATGTACAGGTGGAACTAGAAGGCGATTTTCTGGTGGAACCGGATTGTATCCTCGGAAGGAGGGAGATTACACTTCAGAACCGCACCATTGGACAGATGAAGGTGCAATGGAAGCACCTTAGTCCAGAGGAAGCCACCTGGGAATTGGAAAGTAAAATGCAATATGCATATCCAATTCTGTTCCAGGGGAATTCTGAGGATGAAGAATAAATAACATCGAGGATGATGTTATATTCTAAGGGGGTGTGTATGTCACATGCCCAAATTTTGCAAAATAATATTATCATATTTGATTTTATTTCAAGACAATATGTTAAATTTTATGCTAAGTTGTAAATGATGACTCAGCAGAGTCAAGGGTGTGAATGTAATTCTGAATATTTTAATTATAAATAAATAAAAGTGGAGACAACAACTTGGGAGAGTTGTTAAAATAGTGTTTACTGGTCAAGTTGGTGGAGAGAAAATAGACAAGTGGCAGAATCCTCAAACACTTCTAATGTTGCAGGTGGAAACCTCGCTACATTTGGGGTCATGATCCCCCAAGAAAGTGGGATCAGAGCAGGTGGCTCAATTAATGACAACTAACCCAAAAAGACCTAGGCAATCTTAATAAAAATGCCCATTGAAGAGAGCCGAGGCTGCTCATTCCAAGAAGATAATCACTCAAGTGAATGTACTTCAAAGGATTTCATTGGGAAGGGAATTTGTGGAAGGTGATTGAGGGGTAAACTACAGAAAGTGATCTAGTGAAGCTATTCAGCTGAAGGATCTTGCTGCTGAGTGTAGAGTTAGTACTGAGTCATTGGACTAGTATTTTGTTGCTTTCTCCACCAGTTCTTAGCCAAGGAGACCAGGAACAAGCTCGGGGGTCCTGAGAAGATGTTGTTTGAGCGCTCTCCAGTAGTTGGTAGGGAGGAATGGCCTCCCAACGCTGTTATCATCCAGCTTTAAATAGGTTCTACAGTCTTTTATTTACTGTGTTAAAATTTTATATCTAAGAATGAATGATTAATGAATGATTACATGTTTTGAAGTGAAATGATAGAGCTTGTATCCCTTTAGTTATTTGAATATTGAATCTGTAATTAATGAAAATAATCCTAACCTGTGTTTTTCCCCGTCTAGAATGGACCAGACCATACTCTAGCACAGGCAGTATATTTTAAAATAGATGAAGGATACGATAGAAATCTAGATTGAAGAGAGTTATTTTGTATTTCAGAAACAATGGAATAATTTATTTCTGTATATAGTTGTTTTCAGGAAAGAATATTAATCTGTCTAATTAAGTTTATTGTTCAAACCAGACTGTTGTAATAAGAATGCTAGCCAAGAAGTATCCATAATAATTTACAGACAGCAGGTTTATTTCTTTTAACGAGTTGATTACTGTAAATAGGATATTGTTCTTATTCAAAACTGTATTTTGTAAAATATTACTATCAACCTGTAACATAGGTAAAGAATTAACTTAGATAAAACACTCATTTATTTTTGTGAAGAAAGAACCGAGTTGTTTTACATAGTTTATTTTATTGTTCATATTGCTTAACTATATCTACAAATGTTCACATTTCAAGTAGGGTAATACTAGTATAGTTATTTTTATAAATAAATTAACTACAGCAATTATAATATTGTAACAAGGAAACAATAACAAAACTTATCTATGTACTTATTAAAATAAAATAGACTGAATGCAATGGTAAATAATATTTAATAAATATTATTTATAAATGAACTAATTGATTTAAATCAACTAAACAAAGATTAATTATAAAAGAAAGTACAGGGTCGAAACCCTCATAGTATTAACATTATAATTCATAGTATTAACATTGTAATTCATAGTAATAACAATGTAATTAATAATCAGATAAGCAATAATCCAAGGATTTGGATTATTTATTATTCTGAAACTTAAAACTATAAAATATTATTACAGTCTTGTAAGGACACAGAAAGATAACAATGGAATTATAACAACTATATACCTGTAACAAACAATTAACTTAACATTTATTATTTAACTAAAACCTACAGAATAATTTAAAGAAATTATTTTATACACAGGACACCAACATGATTAACCCTTGCTCGAATATCCGAGCTTATAAACAAATTATTATAATAGAAAGGAATAACGTAATAGGTTTTAATAATACATTTTAATGCAAGATAAATTTAAAAAGTATAGATTTCTTTACATGGACGAATAAGGGTAAGAACCCTAATATACAAAATTACAGTAAGAGCATAGAAATAACTGAGTTCAAGCTCAAGAGAATTAAATCTCTATGCTTAAAGTTTAAACAGAGAATGGCTTGACAGGCCGCAAAATCTATTTACGTAACTATACACAAAAACAAGTAAAACAAAATTTACAAGTCACGGCATAAGCCAGAGAACCCTGCTAACAGCAAGGGCTTAGCAAAAAATAAACAAGTAAACCGAGGAATAGTAACCCATGAAGGGACAATTACAGGACATAACTTCCAACCGAAAATTGTTCCATAAAGAATTGAACAAGCATGGATTGCCATGGGTTAACCAGGGCTTACCCCTAACCAGGGAGCCGGCCTTACTCGATTGTACCAGCTACAAAGAGAGGTGTGAACTATTACCTGCAAGGAGAAGAACCCACAACATTAAAATATGCTTTATACTACAACTGATTTAAGTGTAAGTTTAAGAACTGTTTAAAAAAAAATCATACCTAGAAGCGAAGGTAATGTAGCCACCGAGAAACAGTAGCGCCGCCACCAGCGAGACAAAGAGCCAATCCTTCATTTTTCCTGTGACAGATATGGTTTAAACGCGTGCACAAACCATTGCTAGTAGTAGCAAGAAAAAGGTTGAGCAACGGCCAAGCAAGAAGCGGACAGAGAAGCTGGAGTTGTCACCACAATGCGAAGCATGAGGATCCACACTCTCAAAAACCCATGACGGAGACAAAGCTAAAACAGAAACAAGTAACTCCTTAAAACTATCCCTACAGGCAGGCCATGGAGGAACGAACCAAAAGCCACTCACAGGCCAGGCCGTAAGCTTTAAGTCACGGCCCTCAACAACTCTTTCCAGGGTAAACTCACAGTGCAAACAAGAGTTCGAGAACAAAGAAGACAAACTAAATATTGTAAACCAGGACGTAGAGCTCGTTTAATTCACAGTAGGGTAAGCCTGGCGGCCATGAAAAATAGTTGCAAAGTGGCCCAAAGGCCCGAAATCCACGGAGGAGAATGACAAAGAATAGGGTTCACAAACTCTTATACTTCCAACACTTGGCCGAGAAGAAAACACGTGGTCACCTAAATATTCAACCATGCAGTGGGTCGACTATATAGTTCCTGCATGCCAATGATTCACAATGATTTAAAATATAATTCTATGCACATTCATATAAGTACTTTAATCATTCAAATGTTCCACGTTATCATAGATGTCAACCTACGGTTGCATGGGCATAAACCATGAACCCTCAGATCATTGACAAGGTTATCGTATAGTCTCATATAGTTCAGAACGATGGTGAATTCAAAGCCTTTATTTTTTTTTCAAATACAAAACCTTACATATAAACTCATCGATGGAGTGGTCTAATGCCTCATCCCTTTTCCATATCAAGTTATAATATGAACTTTATAATTAATATGTTTATTCATATTAAGCTTTTTCGTTGACCATGAAATAGATGCAACCTTATAATCTATATTCATGCTCAAAGTATTTTATGCATGGAAACTTTAGATCATCACTAACTATTTATCCATTTATTCATAGCATCGATATTATAGATATAAATGTTGATAAGCCTAGTGCTATCGTAACTATGTTTATGAAGAAATCTTATGATACTTTGGGAGATACCAATTAAAAGGCTATTTCATCACCTCGCCAAACAATGATATTTAATAAAGTATTTCCTAATAGACTTTGCATAGCTAATCTTGTTGCCACCGACTTTTAAGTTGTGACTTTATAATTTTATACAACATAGTTTTAAATAGGATCATGAACTTTATAAATCTTATTTGTTTATAACCAGAATTACTGGTAAACATGGATGTATTATAAACAAAATAGTTTATGTGTGTATTGGTGAGTATCATAGAAAAATATAGTTTTCAGTGGGTGGAAAATACTAGGATGTTGGATATGAATCCTTTACATAGCTCAGATCAACGAAGTTTAAAAGATTTTGGTTATTTACTCAACCATGACAAGTACTATTAGTTTCACCATGTTTTTTATTAGTAACATAATTTTTAGAACTATCTAGTGCTTGGATGAGGTAATAAATCAAGCTCTCTTAAAGGCTTTGACCTAAGTTAACTGTTGTGGTTAGAAGCTTAATTCAAGAGAAGTATTATAAAAAAATAAGAAACTGAAGTGGAACAATCCCACTAGATTCTAAGTCCTTAGGACTTTATGTTTCACTGTAATGTTTAGAACCTTAGGCAGTAATCTTCATTACAGAAGATAAATAACAAGCAGTTGGTTATACTATTATTATAAGTTGATAATGTATATTATTGTTAGAACAATCATTATAGCATTACAGATTATGCACTCTAAGTGAAAATAACTTACAACAAAGATCACAAGTTGTGAACCAGGGAAAGTAATTACTATTTCTATTTACATTTAAGAAAGAAACTCTTCTACGTGTATATCGTTGACAAGAATAATTGAAGAAAACAAAACTACTTGTTTTACCTCATAGAAGTATATTGTTATGTAACAGCTTATTTACCAAGCTTTTTATTTTTGCAAATAGAAATATATCTGGATGCTTTATGGAATTAAAGGAATTACTCGATCATTCATACCTGTAAAACCTATAAGAACAAATAAGCTTTTTGTGTTAGCTTAAATGCTAAGTAAGCCCTGGAATCCAAAGACAGTTCCACCTACTTCTCGCAAATTAAAACTCATCAGCAAACTAAAAGAGGAATTATTGCACAAGTTAAACCTAACCTTGTATCAAAAATTAGAATGCTAAGTTACTTAATTAATTATGTATTAACTTATCTGGTGACTAATTCTTTTATAGATAACTGTTAGCTGTTAGAAAACCGCATTCTCAGTATTTTATGTTTTTTCAAAATTTTAAATTTTTATGAAAATTTGGGGTTTTGACAATGTCGAAGGGACTACTTTAGTCTCAACATTCTCTAAAAAAAGAGTGGGATTAGGTGGATATGACATCAAATCGACTAACTTAACTTCACTCTCCAAGGGGAGAGTGGGATTGGCCATGGTTGTAACTAGATCGACCGCTTTGACTTCACTCTTCAACGGAAGAGTGGGATTGACTAAGGATGGACTTGGATCGACCACTTGATCAACCAATGGGATGTCAAGGGACAAATTATGATAACTGGTTGGGAGCCGTTGCTAAGGAATAGTAATATATTCCAACAACTTTGAAGTTTCATATATTTAAGGAAAAAGGTAAGTACAGTGCATATCCTTAGATAGCAAGAAAGGATACCAAAATTTTCCTTTACGACTCTTAACCAAAGAGTCACTGGTTGACGGGGCATCATCATCATCATGATCAAAGATTGATGACACAATATATTTAGACCACACTTCTGACACATGGGAAAGACCAAGATAGTCCTTTAGAAGGTGATCACCCTTGCAAAGTCTACAAGGGAACTTAGCTTTACGCAGGCCAGAGACAAGTACATCAATACTCCCAACATGATGATCAGTGGCCAGTGGGCTTCCAACATGAAGATCATAGGTTGGAGCTACGACCTTCTTCTCGGTGTTCTTGTTATTATCCTTCCTTTTCGTCTTCTTCTTACCCACCCGTTTACTAACATTAGAGTTTTCAATAGGTGAAGTTCAAGAAAGGGAAGTCAATTCAACATTCAAGGAAGAAGGAGAAGGGTTAACGTGAGGTTGATGCTCATGCGGTAAAGGAATAAGATCCAACCCAAAGTATGCATGTGGTATAACATGATTGGAGAATAACCATATAGGTAATCCTATAGTCAATTCGAGAAGGTTCAAAGTGGCCATGAAGGGAGGACCAACAACTGCACAAGGGGGAGAAACAAAATACATACCTTGAAAAGGGTTCTCTTGACTGGTCATCACGGGAAATTCTCCCATATATAAACTCTCTAAGAATATATGAAGTACCACACAAGAACAAACACTACTCAAGTCTAAAATCCACAAGCAAACTGTGTGAATTGGAGTGGATCAAAAGTCAGGACTCTCACGGGATTATCAAGGCTTCACAACTCACTATATACTGCAGGGTCAAACAGTGAAACGTGACAAGGAGGACTAGGACCATCCCTTTCCTGAACACCCAACTACCTAGATGGAATGTGCGTAGTAATATCCCCGAGTGTCTTTCTAGGTGTATTGTGATGCCAAGACGACCAAAAGGATAACTCAGTTGGTCACGGGAATCCTAAGAGGGTCTCCCAATATACACCAGGTATGGGGGAGCTCAAATCCATAGTGGTGTTGTCTAATGCACAACCATTCAAAAGGGGCCCTCTGATATACAATAGAGTACATGAAGTACCTTTCGATATACCTCAAGGGTATGTGAAAGGTCATTCAATATACCGACGGTAAGTGGAGGAGCCGCACAGACCCCAGATTGCAGTGTACGCAATAAACGATAGCTTCCATGCTTAAGGACGCCGAAACACATCACTAACTTACAAATAGTAACTAAATTATTTTAAACCTAACCTAGCGTTAATTTTATCTTGAGCGGTTAAGTGGATGCATGATGTGTAGACAGGAAATGTAAAAAGAATGCAAATCCTAGCTACATGAGGATGCACATTTCTCTTTTGATGAAAGCTACCTATGGTAGGGAAAGAGTTTCCGTTAAAGAAGATAGAAATCAGAGATGTAAGAAAACCAAGTTGTAATCAAAGGAAACTATGAATCTTAACAGATCAATATCAATAACAATTCTTGAAAGTACCTATGAATTCATACACGCTTCTGGCTTTTTTTTTAATTTGCTTCTCTTTTGATTGAGTTTTCTCTTTAAACAAACCTGAATTTGAACAATGAAGAAAATGATGATTCTCTTTTCAGATCTACAAGCAGAAAAAGATAGAGTATCTACAACACTCCATTCATTCAGAAATCAAAAGGAATATGGCAAGCACCCAAACAACTCCAAACAATCAAGAATTGCTCCAAAACAACCAAAATGCAACCAAAACTCAATGATTGAGGGGAGGAATGGTTTGGAGACCAGATTTGACAATCCAAATAGATCTGAAGAGGTCCAGGAATGGCAAGGAAAAACTAACGGGTGGAGAATTGAAATTTCCTACCACAACCAAGTCATTCACTTGACTAGTAAAGCATCCCAAAATCAACTCCAAACAAAGGTAATGTTGGGTCTAGAGAGTGTATGACTATCACATGCAGCCTAAAAACCAAAATCCATCAAACCAAAACCCAAAAATTAAGGAAAATCAAGCTAAAACCTGAGTTTCAAAGGGCAATGCACTTTCCTATACTGCACCAGAGCACCTAGGAGGGGCAATCACACCTACAACACTGCACCAGAGCACTGATGACACACCTACTATATTGCACAAGAGCGCCTACGACGCACATGGTACACTGCACCAGAGCGTCGTGGTGCACCTACTACACTACACAAAAGTGCCTACGGTGCACTGTATCTTAAGGCAAAGAGTGTTGGTGGCATGTACACTTATGAAATTGATAAATAATATCAACGGCGCTCTGTGTACACAACCCAGGTGCCCCAGTGGAGAAACAGACACAATAAAAGCCATATTTCTTATGGGAGAAGGGCAGAAGGTATGATAGTGATCCAAAGAGCATCAAGAGGATGCAATACATTCTTCAAAGACAAAATATAATGAAGGGAAGGTCTCTAGACGCTAGAAAAATGATTGATAAAGAGACATGAAATATAAAAAAGGAAATTAGATCTATGCACATCCCCAGCTGAGTCGCAAAATTTGTTATCAGATAATTCCAGTCAAGTGGCCTCAAGCAAGATTTCTCTATTCCTAGTGGATCTAGAACAAATTAAACACACAATAAAATCTACTTTCCTAGATCAAATAGAAATGCAAGTTAACAGATAGATCGCTTACCTGGAATATGCAAATCCTCTTCTCTCTTTGTTGATCCAAGCTCCAGAATCTTCATATTTTCAGCTGCAAAATCCTGTAAAGCAAGTGGAAACAAGTGAACAGCACATGCATATCCAAACATGAATTGATCTGAGCTATCAGTTAAGGAAGAAATCTCTAAACATTACCAACACAAAAACATTTCTGGAAAGATATTTGTATTAATGTAATCAAGGAGATACATAGAATTAAATAAAATAAGGAATTTCATAACCTAGCCTTAACGCTGCAACCTTCTAGCTAACAATCCAAGACAAAACCTCCAAAGCAATATTGTAAACCTCCCAAAGGATGATAGTGATCACCTAGAAATTCCACCAGCATAAAAGTACCATAGTCCATCCTCCTTTAACAATGGAGAGAGGGTTTAATTTATAAGGCTAAAGGGATATATTAGGTTGAGGATTAGGAAGATGGGTCTAAGGGATCTTCCACTAGGTTAGGAACTGAATTCCACCTCACCTAGAATGTAGGGAAATTCCTCCACCTCATCCACATTTGAGAAGGGTCTCAAAGCTCCATTTATTTCCCTCAAAAGACCATAGACACACCTTCCATAAAGGGAAAGAACGTAGTCGGGACACCTTGCAGTAGAAGACAGAGCACTAGCACCGACACACCTAGCATGAAGGGAAAGAGCACCATCGGTGCTTCTATCATTAAGGGAAAAAGCATTGGCCTTCCTAAAGAGGAAAAAAAGCAAGGAAAAACCTCAATCTCAATCAACTTTAACAGAGTGAAATTTTGGGATTAGGCAAAGGGTTGTCACATGGATTAAGAGGAAACGATTTCAATGTAACAGAATTCCACCCAAAGCATGAATTTAGATGAATGTGATAGGTGAATGCTTTGCGAAGTGAAGAAATTGAAGGCAAGGATGTTGGCTGGAAGTTGTTGTAGTACAACTGACTCAAATCTCATATGACTCATAACATGACTGCTAACCAATACAATGAATATCCATGGTAGTAGAGACCAACTGAACACAATCATGGCTACTAGACACAAGCGTAGATCCATGATGATTTGATAACATAGCCATGACCAATACAAAGTGGATATGTGTAATATGACTCAAAACAAACTCCATCGCAACCTGGGTGAATATCCCTGACAACCCAGGATCTTCAAGCCGAACCTACAACAATATGAATCTAACCATGTGATTACAATGTCTAGACGTTGAACATGGTAGAAACCACTTGATTACCAGTCAATGATGTAAATTGTTAACAAGTGTGAGGGAAATCACCATTGATTTCAATGATTACCAAGGTATCACAGTACATACCATCGAATGTGAATAAAGGACTTGGAGTCAAACAATCGATGAGATATTTCAATCAAGAGTCAATGATGTAAACTCATGTTGAAAGCGAGGTAACCTGCCATTAAGGCATGCAATACCAAGGTACTTGTCTTGGTTTCTAAGTCTAATTCCTGGATGAGGTGTTGAAATCAAAAGGAATATAATCATCGAAGGAGGGCCATGATGAATCCCCCATCATTGACATGAAACACGATCAAAGATGTCTTGGATTAAACCGAACAATAGAGTGATGTACGATACTGACTCAAAGATGACCAACATGATAGAAGGTATACTTACTGCAGATAGTGAACAAATGACCAAATTTCTCTTGAACATGGGCATGGCATGACTTGGCAGTATTGACATGAGAATGATACCAATCCCCAAATGCAACTGACGGTGAGAGTATTCTTGGACAAATCAAAGGAGGTAAGAAGACTCTAGGAATTAGTAGGACTCGAAGACAAACAGATTACCCAAGTGTCGAATGTATATGAAAATGAGTGCCATGTTCAGGAGTAACTATGTACTGCCATAACAAAATATAAACTCTTTCCTTAATTTCCCCATCATGATTGATGAGTACCTATTTTATTTTTAATGAGTTGAAAAATGGTAACAAATGCTCAATACATCTCATTAAGCGATGATTCCATTCCCATATGTTTTACGAACCTAAGAAAGGAGGGGTTCGTTCCGAGAAAAGGGTCCTTCATCGTTTGATTTTATGAGTCCGATGAAAGTAAACTCATTTGTCATTTCATGTTTAGAGAGTGTCAAATGACTAAGAAGACTCCAAAAGGTCTTTTTTTGTAAATATCCCTAATCGGTCTGAAAAAGTGATAACCTACCACTGATTAGTCGATCATTCGGATTTACAAGCGTGAATGTAACAGCTTCGCTTGGAAATATTTTTGTGCTTTTAAGGAGACTGAAAAGAGCTTAAATATAACTTCGTAATAGGTTATTTTTTCATAATCAAATTTTAAAGAGTCTGAAAACAGTAAAAGTACACTCAATACCTCTTCACTAAGTTTTTAACGAGCACGACAAAGGTATAAAAGGCATTTAGAACCTTTTTCATGTTTGAATCTAGAGCACGAAAACGCGATAAAGTCAGCTCAAAATAGTTTTCATGTTTTAACCAGACCATGAAAAATGAAAAGCCTAAGCTCCACACCATCTTACTATTTTTAACGATCTTGAATATTAGTTGAAAGAATGCTCAGGGAATCTGATTCATTTTTTAACGAGCTTAGAACATAATAAGAACTATGCTCAAAGGACCATTTCATGGTTTAACGAGCTCAAAACTTAAAGAAAGCATGCTCAAAATGACTCCCATTGACAGGTGATTTCCCAACATGTTTCCCAGTGGTTGGTACTTGCCCCCATTATAATTGTCAAGTAAATTTTATACCTTTTAACGAGCTCGAACATCAGTTGAAAGAATGCTCAGGGAATCTGCTTCATTTTTTAACGAGCTTGTAACAAAATAAGAACTATGCTCAAAGGGTTATTTCATGGTTTAAGGAGCTCAAAACTTAAAGAAGTATGCTCAAAATGACTCCCATTGTCAGGTGATTTCCCAACACGATGCCCCGTGGTTGGTACTTACCCCCAGTATAACTGTCAAGTAACGTTTAATGCCAATATAATGTGCAAAGGGTGGATACATGCCCCCTAAGCTACGTTTCATCTATTTTACAAGTAGATGAAATGAAGGTTTAATAGTTGAGTCTTGACACAATGGAAGAATCAGTTTCATTTTTTAAACGTGCTTGACACGAAAAAAATGAACTTTTCTCAAGGTTGGTTTTATTTTTTAACGAGCTTGAAACCAAGAATAAACACTGCTCAAGGTGGCATGTTTCATTTTTACACAAGCTTGAAACAGAAAATAACTGTTCTTGAGGACATCCGTTACATTTTCTAATGAGCTTGACACAGAATGGGAACTATGCTCACAAACATCTATTTCATTTTTTAACGAGCTTGACACAAAATGAGAACTATGGTCACTAAGATGCTTCATTTTTTAACGAGCTTGACACAGAAAAAGAACTATGCTCACAAGCATCTATTTCATTTTTTAATGAGCTTGACAAAGAATGGGAACTATGCTCACATGCATCTATTTTATTTTTAACGATCTTGACAAAGGAAGGGAACTATGCTCACAAGAATCCATTTCATTTTTTAACATGCTTGACACAGAAAATAACTATGCTCACAACGTCCATTTCATTTTTTAACTATCTTGAGACAGAGAAAAGGAACTATGCTCGCCAATAGTTCTAAGCCAACATGATGTTCAAATGTTGGTGGGTTGCCCCCTTATATAAGAAGATAGTGCCTTAAATCCAGTATGATCTCCAGAGGCTGGAGTCATGGCCCCCATTTTACCTATGATGGGGAGAAGCTAACTAGAAGGGGAAGGAACCACAAGAACATGCGGAACATTCAGGGAAGTCTAATGACTAGGAGTCATACGATGATCAGGTTTAACAAAGGAAACTTGATCAATGGTCACAATCTTCTAATCATGGGTAAAATACATCACTTAAAAGAGTGTGGACACAACGACTTTCATAGTGTAAACGTAATCTCGCCCAAGGAGTAGATTAAAATATAAGGGACCTTGGACTACCATAACATCGATACAGACAGTTTTTCCTTCCAAAGTAATGGGTAAATGAGGAAGTATCCCTAAAGGTGCAGTAGGTCTTCGATTAAAATCCAGTATCTGATTGGTAGATGGCACAAGTGGAGGAGAACATATGTCTTTCCAAGTAGTAGAGGATAGAATGCTAACAGAATCCCCTTTGTCAATGATAGTGTAGAGTATACTCTTAGTGGTTACTCACATGACTATCTGGAAAGGAACATTCAAATGAAGACGATATTCTATTAGGTTACTCCAGTCAAAGGAAATAACCTCACTACTTAGAGAGGGTTCTGTCAAAAGAGACAAAATTTCCTCTTGAATAGAACAATCAGAACTAACTACAAAAAACTTCATCTGGTTTCACTCTCAACGGGGAGAGAGGAAGAAGACGAATACTGTGTCGAAGGGACTACTTCAGTCTCAATACTCTCTAACAAAAGAGTGGGATTGGGTGGAGATGATATCGACTCAATCACTTTAACTTCACTCTCCAAGGGGAGAGTGGGATTGACCAAGGTTGTAACTAGATCGATTGCTTTGACTTCACTATTCAACAAAAGATTGGGATCGACCAAGGATGGACTTGGATCGACCACTTGATCAAACAATGGGATGTTAAGGGACAACTTACAATAACTAGTAGGAATCCATTGTTGAGGAACAGTAATATATTCCAACAACTTTGAAGCTTCATATATGTGAGGAAAAAGGTAAGTACGGTGCATATCCTTAGATATCAAGCAAGTATACCTAACTTTTCCTTTACAACTCTTAACCAAAGAGTCATCAGCTGATGGGGCATCATCAGCATGATGATCAGATATTGACGACACATGATGTTTAGACCACACTTCTGACAAATGGGAAAGACTGAGACAGTCCTTGAGAAGGTGATCACCCTTGCAAAGTCTACAAGGGAACTTAGCTTTGCATGAGTCAGAAACAGGTACATCAATACTCCCAACATGATAATCAGTGGGCTTCCAACATGAATATCAGAGGTTGGAGCTATGACCTTCTACTTAGTGTTCTTCTTCTTATCCTTCCTTTTCATCTTCTTCTTATCCTTCCTTTTCTTCTTCTTCTTACCCACCCATTTACTAACATTAGATTTTTTAACAGGTGAAGAGGAAGAAAGGGAAGTCGATTCAACATTCGAGAAAGAAGGATAAGGGTTAACATGAGGTTGATGCTCATGCGGTAAAGGACCAGGATCTGAGCCAAAGGATGCATTTGGTATAACAAGATTGGAGAATAACCATACAGGTAATCCTATAGTCAATTCGGGAAGGTTCAAAGTTGACATGAAGGGAGGACCAACAACTACACAAGGAGGAGAAACAAAAGACATACCCTGAAAAGGGTTCTCTTGATTGGTGGTCCTGGGAAAGTCTCCCATTTTTGAACTCTCTAGGAATATTTGAAGTACCACACAAGAACAAACACTACTCAAGTCTAAAATCCACAATAAAACTATGTGAATTGGAGTGGATCAAAAGTCAGGACTCTCACGGGATTATCAAGGCTTCACAACTTGCTATATACCACAGGTTCCAACAGTGAAATGTGATAAGGAGGATTGGGACCATCCCTTGCCTGAACACCTGACTACATGGATGGAACATGCGTAGTAATCTCCCCAAGTGTTGTTATCAGTGTATTGCAATGCCAAGGCAGCCAAAAGGACAACTCAGTTGGTCACATGAATCCTAAGAGGGTCTCCCAATATATAGTGGGTATGGGGGAGCTCAAATCCATAGTGGTGTTGTCTAATGCACAACCATTCGTAAGGGTCCCTCCGATATACAATAGAGTACGTGAAGTACTTTTCAATATACCTCAAGGTTATGTGAAAGGCCGTTCGATATACCGACGGTACGTGGAGGAACCGCGCACACCCCAGATTGCAGTGTAGGTGATAAACAATAGCTACCATGCTTAACAACATCGTAACACATCACTAACTTACAAAAAGTAACTAAATGATTTTAAACCTAATCTAGCGTTAATTTTATCTCGAGTGGTTAAGTGGATGCATGATGTGTAGACAGGAAATGTAAAAAGAATGCAAATCCTAGCTACATGAGGATGCACATTTCTCTTTCGATGAAAGATACCTAAGGTAAAGAAAGAGTTTTCGTTAAAGAAGACATAAATTAGAGATCTAAGAAAACCAAGTTGTAACCAAAGGCAACTATGAAGCTTAACATATTAATATCAATAACAATTCTTGAAAGTACCTATGAATTCATACACGCTCCTGGCTTGTTTTTTTTTTAGTTTGATTCTCTTTTGATTGAGTTTTATTTTCAAACAAACATGAATTTGAACAATGAATAAAAGTATGATTCTCTTTTCAGATCTACAAACAAATTAAGAGAGAGTATCTACAACACTCCATTCATTTAGAAATCAAAAGGAATATGACAAGCACCCAAACAACTCCAAATAGCCAAGAATTGCTCCAAAACAACCAAAATGCAACCAAAACTAAATGATTGAGGGGAGGAAGGGTTTGAAGACCAAATTTGACAATCCAAACATATATGAAGAGGTCTGGGAATGGAAAGGAAGAACAAACAGGTGGAGGATTGAAATTTCCTACCACAACCAAGTCATTCACTTGACTAGTAAAGCATCCCAAAACAATAAAAAATAACTCCAAATAGAGATAATGTTGGGTCTAGAGGGTGTATGACTATCACATGCAGCCTAAAAACCAAAATCCATCAAACCAAAACCCAAAAATGAAGGAAAATCAGGCTAAAAACTGAGTTGCAATGGGCGGTGCACTTTCCTATACTACACCAGAGCACCTAGGAGGGGTAGGTGCACCTACAACATTGCACCAAAGCGCCAACGACGCACCTACTATATTGCACAAGAGCTCCTATGACGCACCTAGTACACTGCACCAGAGCATCGTGGCGCACCTACTACACTGCACAAAAGCGCCTACGACCCACTGTCTCTTAAGGAAAAGAGCGTTGGTGGCATGTACACTTATGAAACTGATAAATAATATCATCAACGCTCTGTCTACACAACCCAGGCGCACCGGTGGAGAAACAGACACAGTAAAAGCCATATTTCCTATGGTAGAAGGGAAGAAGGTCTGATAGTGGTCCAAAGAGCATCAAGAGGATGCAAGACACCCTTCAAAGACAAAATATAAAGGAGGGAAGGTCTCTAGAGGCTATAAAAAGGATTGATAAAGAGACATGAAATCAAAAACAAAAGAAATTAGATCTATGCACACCCCTAGCGGAGTCACCAAATTTGTTATCAGATAATTCTACTCAAGCCAGATCTCCCTAGTGCAAGTGGATCTAGAACAAATCAAATACACATTAAAAATCTACTTTCCTAGATCAAATAGAAATCCAAGTTAACAGATAGATCGCTTACCTGCAATATGCAAATCATCTTCTCTCGTTGTTGATCGAAGCTCTAGAATCTTCAAATATTTAGCTACAAAACCATGTAAAGCAAGTGGAAACAAGAAAACAACACATGCATATCCAAACATGAATTGATCTAAGCTAACAGTTAAGGAATAAATCTCTAAACATTATAAACACAACAATGTTTATGGAAATAGATTTGTATTTATGTAATCAAGGAGATACATAGAATTACATAAAAGAAGGAATGTCACAACCTAGCCTTAACGTTGCAACCTTCCATCCAAAAATCCAAGCCAAAATATCCAAAGCAAGATAGCAAACCTCCCAAAGGATGATAGGGGTCACCTATAAATTCCATCAGCATAAAAGTACCATAGTCCTTCCTCCTTTCACAATGGAGACAGGGTTTAATTTATAAGGCTAAAGGGATAGAGTAGGTTGAGGATTAGGAGGAGGGGTCTAAGGGATCTTCCACTAGGTTAGGAACTGAATTCCACCTCACCTAGAATGTAGGGAAATTCCTCCACCTCATCCACATTCAAGAAGGGTCTTGAATCTTCGTCTTTTTCCCTCAAAACACCACCGATGCACCTTCCATAAAGGGAAAGAGCACTGTCGGGTCACCAAGAAGTAGGAGACAAAGCACCAGCATTGGCGCACCTAGCATGAAGGGAAAGAGTGCCATCGGCACTTCTAGCATTAAGGGAAAAAGCATTGACCTTCATAAAGAGGGAAAAGAGACAGGAAAAACCTCAATCTCAATCAACTTTAGCAAAGTGAAATTTGGGGATTAAGCAAAGGGTTGACACATGGATCAAGAGGACACAATTTTGGTGTAACAGAATGCCCCCCAAAGCATGAAGTTATAGGAATGCGATAGGTGAATTATTTGCGAAGTGAAGAAATTGAAGGCAAGGATATTGGATGGAAGTTGTTGCAGTACAACTGACTCAAATCTCATTTGAATCATAACATGGCTATCGACCAATACACTGTAGATCCATTGTAGTAGAGATCGACTGAACACAATCATGGCTAGTAGACACAAGCGTAGATCCATGATGAGATGATAACACATCCATGACCACTACAAAGTGGATCCATGTAATCTGACTCAAAACAAACTCAATAGCAACCTGGCTGAAGATCTCTGACAACCTAGGGTCTTCAAGTCGAATCTAAAACAATACGAATATAACCATGTGATTACAATGTCTTAACGTCAAACATGGTAGAAACCACTTGATTACAAGTCAATGATGTAAACAGTTAACAAGTGTGAGGGAAATCACCATTGATGTCAATGATTACCAAGGTATCACAGTACATATTGTTAGCACTCAGAATGTACCCAGGTTGTAAAAGGTACACCCCGAGGTAACAGCAAAACCACTTTAGGAAGATATTGGTATTCTCTCCCAGAGAGGGATCTCTCAACATGAAATTTACAAATTGCAAGACCAAACGGTAACAACATTTAAAGGTTTATTTATTTGGTTGAAACAATCACATATCCATTGGGCAATGGAGTCATATACATATAAAAAGATTCCCAAAATGCATACACAGGATTTTTCAAAGGCAAGATAATCACATAATTGCAGTCATCTCATTTGTCAGGGTGAAAATAGAAGAAATGAGGGAACAGCCCATCAATA
>LPNX010512626.1:0-75385 GCA_001517045.1 Pseudotsuga menziesii | reverse complement strand
CTTGTCTCTTGTGATGTGCTTATGTGAATGCTGTGCTTGTTATTCTCTCAGTGAAAAGATCTTGTTATAATGCTAACTTAAATGTTGAAAAACTAACAAGAAGAACTCTCTTAACTTCCGTAGAAGAAAAGGTGAACCTTTTTCGTACTTAGTCAGGGAGTTCCAAAAAAGGTTAAATTACCACCTACCCAATGCTCCTTCAAGAGAAGCATATAGCTTGAGTTTTACGAGTGTGAAGGAAAGCAAGATCACTCGAAAAGATCCATTTGAGTACGAGAAATGGGGATTACAACAATAAACTTGATGCTTTTTTCTTGGTGTTTAACGAGCATGACAAAGACAAAAAGTACACTTGGAATCTTTTTCATGTTTAGATATAGAGCACAAAAAATAGAAAACTGAGCTCATACCGGGAGTTCCTTTTCCATAATTTTAGTCCCTCAGGTCCATAAAAGTGATAAACCTATACCTGAGAATACTCTTCTCAATTCCATAGAAAATAGAGTGATCGTTTCTCGTATTATTCAACATGGTCCGAGAAAGAGATAACCTACCACCAATGTGGATACCCATTCATATATTCTTAATGAGCTTGAATGGGAAATTTTACTCAGTAGTCAAGTCTGTTTTGAGGAGTTAGACCTGGGCCTAAAGAAACTCCATAAGGGCGGAGAGTCCTATAAAGGGATAGCTTGTAAAAAGATACCAAAATGAGGCTCAATTTGGCGTGAAAAATAGATAAAAATATTCCCCTGAACCTATGATAGTTGCACCATGTGTATCAAAATACAATAAGTAGGTTCTAAATGAGGATACTCATGGGAGGAAAGTCCTATCCACGGAAGAACACTGGTAAAAACAAGGAACTAATAGTTAAAGATACCATAGTCTGTGGTCCAAGTGTTAATGCTAGGATCAAGATGGATTAGGTATAAATGCAGAATGCATGTGAAATGACCAAAAACCATCCTATATGAGTGAAAAACAACTTAAAAAACGACCATAAACCTGTCACATGGAAGAAAAGATATGGCATTAGTTTAAAAATTATGAACTATAGGGAAAAAACCCACTTTGAAAATAAATTTTCTATAAATAGTTCAAAATATGAATAAAAATCTCACCATTTAATTTTTAACCATAAAAAGACAAGTTTTACCTCTACCTTTGATTGCTCGTTGTGGACGATTCAATGGACCATTCCCAAAACCGCAAGTGTCAGGTAAAACTACACTCCATGCCCTTTCATTTGATCCAAGCAATTGTCAATTTGGAGCCCTAATTTCATGTTTTCAAGCGCCCTCAAAGCATGGATGCTGTGTATGCAGGTATGGTATGCTAATAGTCGTGTACACACATTTTGTACATGGATTTCCTTAAAGAAATTCGCGTACAGTATGTGACTTGCCTAAATAATAGTCGCGTACGCTACGCGAGGTAGAAAAAGAATGTAGAGGGTCTAAAAATTCAGATTTTATATGAATCTAATAGTTTTGAATTGCTTGTTGATTATATTGAAAGATAGTGCTTGAGTAGAGGGAGAGGGAACATGAAGACATGGAACAAGAAGCTCTTCAAGATGCCCCCATAGTGAATGTTTTACGTCAAAGTGGGTTATTCATTTTTTTTTGTGCCTCACCTATGCGGGCAAATGTCTGCCTCTTAGAGTTTTTGATAAACTATTGGGATCATGATCTGGGAATGTTTGAACTTCAAGGTGAGTTTTAAGAGATTACATCAAAGGATGTCTATTTTATTTCTAGTTTATCACGATGGGGAGCTTTGGTGAACATGGAAGGTACCAGCAGAGGCGGTGACCCTCTAAATGTATAGAACTACATAGACATATACTGCGAGCCAGGAACTCAAAAGAGGGGTAGCTGCATCCCTATTGTTCACATTCACAACTTTCCTTTACAGGTATTGGTGAGCACTATAGTGAGGGTTGCAGGGTCATCATCACTTCACCTTGCAACTCAGAACCAAATGACACTAGAAGTATACTGTATGTAGGGAGCCCTATATGACTGGTGCTCGGGAGTGATCCCGATAATGAGAAAACAACTCTTTGACTACAAAAGAGGCAGGAGGAATAATTTTGGTTATTCCAACATGTTAGTAGTCTTTTTCTTTTGAGAGAGAGTGCTGGGTTTGAAGCCTATAGTACCATTTCCAGTTCGTTCTCCCCGCCAGCCTAGGCTAAGTAGGTGGGGAGATATATTCCTCCGCCAGGGAGGTGATGGATTAGTCTAGAGTATCTATGATGACGAATTCTACTTTTTGTGGGAACAATATTTTCCCTATGCTAGATTAGATTTCCGTAGTGATACCGACCTCGTCCTCCCTCCAGGAGGAGCATGGGAAGAGTTAGGTAATTTTTATTTTCAAAATTTTTTAAAAATTTTCATGAATTTTAATTATATAGATATATACATATGTATAAGAGTTCTAATCCTTTTAAAAATGTCAAAATGCAGATATTGGACTAGTTCGCCCTACTAGGAATCCACACATGTATGTGCATCCTGTTTTGGGAGAGGACCAGGGTTTGATTAGGGTTCTTAAGGGGAAGCTGGCCAGGATTACCCAGAAAGTACCTACCTTATGGATTGATCACATTCCTGCCATCATGCAGGAGCTAGTGGTTGGTGTACCACCTATCTGTATATGCCTTCTGAGGTAGGTAGCCAGAGCAGTACTTGTGTATATAGATGTTGTTGAGGCTGCTGAAGCCGAGGAGGCTGAAGAAGCCCGAGCACAGGGTGATCAGGGGGATCAGGGTGGTCAAGCTTAGACCTAGGAGCATTTTATGGAATTTGATCCATGTTTTGTATATTTTTTGTATATTATATAGTTATGACTGGATTTGAGGATCAGAGACTTGACCTATCTATACGGACATATATTCACATATATATATTTATTTTGTCGGTTTATTTACAAATGTTTTTAATGTGTCTACTGTATATTTTTATGTAAAATGTGTTAAATGCCAATCCAAGATATAGTTAGCATATGCATCAGTTAATGAATTTTTATTTCTTGGAATATGATTGAATGTAATGAACTCAAAATTTCTTTTCAATAACCTAACTTGCATAAAATGACGTAATAGAATAGGGTTCCGCACTTGATAAGCCCGATTGAGCTGGGAAACCACTAGTTGAGAGTCTAGTCGGACTTCCAACTGAGTGATACCATGTGGCAAATCATCCCATAAAAGCTCAATGACAGCCCTGTATTCAACAACATTATTGGTAGCAGGAGCTAAGAAAGCGCCTCTTGAGGCAACTAATTGTCCTGAGGGTGAATAAATGACCCATGCAACTGAAGCCAAATTACAAGTGTGGCGACTGGCGCCATTAGCAAAACTTATGAACCACTCGAAAGACATCTGTAACAACCAGCATATGGTATTAAAAACATAGACCAATGACCTATTGTACATAAAAATACATACAATAAAATACATGAAAATGTGCTAATCCTAAGCATAGTACTTTTTTTGGTAGAGCCTATTTCTAGGCTCAGGCAGCTTATTCCCATCGAAATCAATCAATTCATATGCGCCCTTCTTTAACACCTTTGACACAACATAAGGCCCCAACCACATAGACCTGAATTTTCCTGCCCCCAGGGGTTCTTTGTCTTGGTCCTAGAGAAAAACAAGCTCCCCTTCAGAGAAAATATGAGGCTTGACCGATTTATCATATTAGCTTTTGACCCTATTTTTATGAGCTTGGTTTGTTGTCAGCGCATCTCTACGCTGTTCATCAAGATGTTCTAAATGTAATAGACGTTCTTCTAGCTCAGTCGTATCAGCTAGCACGTGAATAGTAATTTGTTGGCCGAAAAAACTGTCCTAGGCCAATTTACAGAAATACATCCCACACACTCGACTTACTGCAATCTTGTGTGTGTTTGGAGTGACTGTCTCTCACAGGATAAAGGCCCTGCTGCCTGTAAAACGTGCTCTCAAACCCGAGAATCTCTTTAGGTGAAAGGGATAAGTTGCACTACAACAGAATCCTCTGATAAATCAAATAAATTCAACCTAATGACTAACTGATGCTGAAAAACTAACCTAAGCTACATATAGAAAAATAGTAGCTCCTAATCCTGTAATGACCTAAATGCAAGTTACCTATCCCAAACTGGGAGCTTGAATTAATACTCTGATAATAGGTTTTATTATAAAAATTGATCTATAATCCTGCAATGTTAGAAAAGCCCACAATCAGTAGAAATAGATCTAAATCAACTTACAATAAAATAACATCTTATCATAAATTAATTTGAACGTGAAATAAAACTCGTAATCAAAATAAATTTAACACAGTATTGAAGAATGACAAATACACTCAGGTACCAACGCCGAAATGAACAAATTCAACCCACACAATCAGTACTTCATATAAAACAATCTCATTATCAACTGAAGAAAAGAATCATGAAGAAGCTCATTTACTTTTCCACATGACAACTAATCATCCATACTTCAACACTATGTATTTTGTTCAAAATCCATTAACAAAAGTGATTTCACATATAATATAACGATGCATACATATGAAAAGGAAATTTAACACAGGAAAAATAACATTAAGACAGCATGATATAACTAATAGACTTAGCTAATGTCTTCAAAAGCTCTGTAAAATCTATTAATCCTTAGAAATAGTTCTAAAGGAACACAAGCATACAGAATAATATTAAGTGCTGTAATATATTTGTTCTTCCCAAGTTCAGGATTCCAACCACTGGCAACAGCGTTTCCTGTTCTTTGGTTTACAAAACCATTGGACATAGAAAAAATCACAGAACATTAAAGAAAGAAAGCTTCTCTAGTTCTGATGAGCGCTCCCCCACAAAGCAATCTCTACTATTGTTTAAATACTTCAATACAAACCAACAAAGAACATAGAAATAAACCAATTCCATGCTAGCCACAACTGAAAAAATCATGTTCAAAGAACCTACCAAATCTCTCAAATGGTTCCTCTCTTTTAGGAGATTTCTCACTAGTCTAATAAAAGAGCCCGTTCTGCAAAAAACCCAGATCTCGAATTTTTTTATTTCTTCTTTATTTGCTCGCAGTTTGCTACAGAAAATCATCTCCTGAATAATGACGGGAATCCGTCAATATGCTCTCCATTCTGGTTGATGAGTCGATCTCTTTCTGCTACGAATGCATAGTCAAAAGGAGCACAAATGTAGGATAGCATCTAGATTTACATCAACAACTCCTTTAACACCTGTAAATGTGAAACAAAATATGTTAACAACATGCAAAGATAAACATATAGAAATGAATGAGATGTGTGGTGAATTTCTAGAATTAATACAACTCAAATAGGTCCGCGTATCTCACAAATCCTACACTATTTTTGAAAATGGCTCATGATTAAGGGTAACTTGGACCATTTTTTAAGTAGGTTTTCAACGGTTTTTCTGGATTCAAAACAGTTTGTTCACAAATAGACCCCAAAATTTGCCTCTCTCGTCGGGTGCGTGATTCAGTTTTTGTGATCTTTGTTAGTTGTGTAGCTGACTGCCTTTTTTGTTTGATGATAAACCAATGGCTTGAGAAATAAATTCTTCAGTCAGCCTTAATTAAATGTCCCCGACCTCTCGATACTCAAGAGCAACATGTAGATACTCATCACCAATAAGCTCGAACCTGGACACAAAACATGATGAGCTGCAGGAGAGTCAAGAAAGCAAGTTATTAAGAGTGATGCTTGCATGATGAAAGATTGGCAGATGGAAACCTTCATGTGACACGAATACTAAAACCCTAGCTCCATTATGACTTCAGCGTTGATTGTTATTTCATAATGTCGTGATGATGTAGACTAACTCATCACGTTTAAACACATGATCAAATGGTTTCCAAACCCCAATCCTTCATTCATCAAATAAAATCATAATAATGTGATCACCTAAGGATATAATCAATAACTTAGGGTCAAGGTCAAAAGGATCAGAAAATAATTTATAATGTAACGAGACCAATTCCAAAACCTAAAAGTCATCTTAGACCCTCATGGAAAACATTAACACTAACTCATTTCATAAATACAAATTTCGAAATAAGGATAAGTGTATAGTAATGTGTGGTATATGAAAATGATATTAAATACAATTTAAAACCTTATGACAAACAAAATAAGATAAATAATTCAGAAGTGATAAAGCTTTATTAGGTCTCCTATATGAACTAAACAGTAACAGTTATCACACCATGTAGTAGCTTGTTTGAATTAATAATCATAAATTCATTTGATTTTAAACATGCATGAGTGATAAGTGGAAATGCAAATATGAGCTACTAACTTTTGTAATTATAGTTTTCAATATGATTAAAAGAAATGAGGGTTTAATATCATGAGAATCAAATGCTGATGCTAATCCTTGTGAATCGATGAATCAATTAAACTTCTATCGAGAGTGCCTTAAGAATCAGAGATTCTTAGGGCACTCCTAGAGTATCCATGATTAGTGTCGATCCAGGTGAAAATATCAAATGTCGATCAAAGATTACCTATTTGAAATTATTTGTGTTCAAAATGCTCCGAAGGGTGTTTCTTGCCAACAATTGGCAACATGCTGGGACTGAACCCGTTATCTCTGTAAAATAATTCTAAATCTTAAATAATATAAGAGAAATAATGGTAAAGGCCTCTTCAAATGTCAATTTCCCAATCACATAACTTAATCCTACCATTGGCTTATATATGTAGAGATTGAACAAAAACTTTCAAAATCAATCAAACTATCCCTACCATTATCCAAAATCTTATAAAGATAAATGATTATTCTACAAATGCAGAAATAAATTTTTCCAAGGAATTAGTTTCTCTTAACCAAAACAAGTTAAAGAAAACGTAGTATGTATGCATGACCTCAATACCATAGGATAAACCCTTTTAACATCACGTAGATGCTTGTATCCCATCCATTAGATATAGATGAATCTTTTTTGACAAATAATAAATAAAGATATTAACTGAAGACTACTACCTTGGCTTCGTAACCAGATGCTGGAAGCATCATTCACAAGAACTGCTGAAAAATGAAAAGGTCGGCTCGTGATGAGACCTCCTTTCTCCTAATCAATGATTAAGAGCCATCACCATGGCTTGGTAAGTAGATGAGGTAATGTCACTTCAACAGATCTTATGATCATGATGGGTCAGCTCGTGATGAGACCTCCTGTTCTTCAGTTAATCCCTTATATTTTATTAATGTTATGTACAATGAATAATATTAAGATTATTGTTAATCTCAAGAGAGATTACTTAGTGGATGGGGAAGCAGATCCAAATGGCCCGCTAAAGTGCAAAGGATGGCATAAAAAGTCTGAAAGATAACTTATGATTCTGGACTTACTTCAAATTAGGGAAAATGATTCCTTTGAAAAGAAACTCATCTACATTATAGCATCATTTTGAAGGATAAAGATCCTAGATAATAGCCGAGTAACTCAATTAATCCATCAATATGATCCATAATATTTTTTTCAAAGCCAAGACTAATCTTGCTACGGTCAGAATATAGACAAAAGAAGAGTGTCTTTATAATGATGTCCCTTTAACAAAAAATGATTTCGATCAAATACTTGATAGAAATACATGGTTTTGATCACCATATGCTAAAATTAGTTTACCCCTTTTTGGAAAATGAACAAACCACTCAAAATAAAATCCTATAAACTCGCAAAATAAAATCAATCAAAGTAAGAAATATAAAATGGATGTATGCAAATGTAAAAATAAAAACTAAGCCCTGAATAGATTAACATCTTAAGTGGAGAAACATGAAAAAGTTATATCACAAATGACAAAAGAGAACTAATTTATACAAAATGAAAAATATGTCTCTCTAAAATTTGCGACATAAGGATTTGTTAAAAATAATCAAGATGTTTTAATAAGTTAGGCCGCTCTTATTGATAAGCAGAAGAAAACACACCAAAAATAGACAAATTTAAAATAAGTCTTAATTACATATGCAGTTATAACTTAAAAGATTTTGGTATTGATTTGCACAACATTCTTCGTTTTCTTAAAAGTTCTTTCTTATGATCATAAGAATGTATAAAACATTTTCCCAATTAAGTCAAAAAAGTAAAAGATATATGACTTAATAGAAAAATTTAAATAAATATAATTATAAGCAAGAGAGTCAAAGGTAAAGAAAACATCCCTGAATGTATCAATAAGTGTCACCTCTTGAAATTAGCATCGTCCTCATAACTGCATTTATTCAAACAATAAAGGGTAAAAATGAAGAAAATTTAATCTAAACCTAAGCCTAACTATGTACAAAAGAAGTCAATTGTAATGAAAATCAAGTAATATGAAATAGCCAATGAAGCCATCGAAGCATCTCTAATCCAGTAAGAATGACATGTTTTCCTAATAGTAACCATAAATGATATGTCAATAAGAGAAAACTAAAAAGAAGTTTATCATCCTTACCATTTGAAACATATAATGATAAGACAAATTTACCAGTTTTTGGAAACCTTTTGAGATAAGAATTTTCGAGCCAATCTGCAATCTTGTCGTAAAACTCAGAATGCAAAGTATGATCTACCAACATGAAATCCATAGGTGGCAAATATATCTTAGGTGAATGAATTTGAAGAATCAAATAGCTAGCATTAGTCACATTAACAATTGGAAGAATTGGTTTCAGATACAAAGTAGGCTCATGAAATGATGTAATAGGTGAGTGAATCGGTGATGACCTAATATCGAAAGAAGTAATCTTGTTAAGAGGATTTGCAACTAAAGATTAATCAATTAAAAGAGATGTAAGTCTTTGGTGATCACAAGTTATAGGAAACTCTTCAGCAAATATTTTATTATCACCAATGATATTATATCTCTCATATAAGTAATTCTAACGAGAACAAACATTTTTAGTTTCAACAAAAATTTGTGTTTTATTCTCATCAAATATCCATTGACTGTAACCATCTTGCAATAAACCTTCTTTCTCTTTAAAATATTGTATCGAATGATGATTTAATAATGAAATATGTTCCAATCCCTCAAACTCATGCTTAATAAGTGAATCATCAATGTTAGATATTTCATAAAAATGTGGTTTTGAAGTCACATAGTTAGGTAATTCAGATGGAATCTTACGCATATTAAAATCAAAAAATAAATCAGGATAAATAGAAAAATAAGAATTAGAAGTGAGGAAATTAAAAAAGTCTCTCAATTTAGAAAGATCATTAATATTTTAAAAAAAAATATCTTTTATTACCTGATTATTTTCAATAAAAATTGGTGATGTACCGTTAATAATTCTATATGAAATTGATTGAGGATCAAAATTAATTGATAATTCTTCATGTAAGTCAAAACGTTTATCGATCTTTGCTTGAAAAAGATTAATCTCTTTTTGTGAACAACATTTAGTTGATTGACTAAGATTCATGTCATCTTGTTTGACTTTTCCTATTGAATTTCTAGAACACATAAAATTATGATTAACATATTTGTGTTATTTAATAATTGAATTGAAAGACGAATTAGTACAAAAATCAGAAAATGGTGAACATATAGTTTGATTTATAATTAATTCATCTTGATTTATTTTTGTAACAAAAGAATCTGAATATTGTCGTTCATCAACATAATCAACTTCTCTATCTATACAAATAAATTCATCATGAATAAGTTCTTTTCCATTTGATTCCTTAATATATATAGGTTCAAAATTTTGGATAAAAGAAATATTCCTTTCTCCTTTGAGAAGAGAATAATCATCGGAAGGAGTTGGCACTTCTTCTACTTCGATCTTGTCACCTTGGGGTTGGCTAGAACTTATGGAAGTATCCGAATCAAGAAAGAGGGAGAAGTTTCCAGAAGGGTTGGTAAATGATTTGTTGAAACATCCTTTTGACAAATGTCTTGATTTTGTTGAATAAGAGGTACTTGAGAGTTGAAAACAATATTTAAAAGATCAGATTCAGAAGGTAAATTAGTAATATGAAATTTGCAAAGGATATGAGAAAGCCTTACTAAAAATTCTTCTGAACATTCACCTTTCTTCCTTCAAAGAGCCTGCAATTCACTACATATTTTATTTTATCCAAAAATTCATGTGCAAATTGAAACCATGTAAAAAAGAAATTAGGTGGAAATGTTTCCAACCAGCATTTGATTCGTCCTTTGAGGGTAAGAGAAAAAAACCTGCAAGTAGAACTAAGATCAATAATCTTATGTTTATTACATTTAGACAAAAACTTCTTGAGGTTTTTCCTTGCAGATATATCGCCTTCACCATCAAATTCAAGTTTCGACAAGAGGTTAACTGTCTCATTGGGAATATCAATTAATGTACTACTAAAAACTGATTCCCAAACAGGAATTTGGGCATGAGCCATGAATGATAAACAATCAATATTAATCAATATTAATTCACTCTTCAAATGGTTAGGTTGTCATCTAACTAGCCCTTAAGCACACATGTGACCACTAAAAGAATAAAATTATAAAATTGAAATACAAGAGCTAGAGGCTACATGATTATTTAAATAATAATAAAAAAATGAAAACATTTGTTTTACCTTGGCCCTCCTTCTAGCGCTATTTGTTGGTTGGAAAAGCTGTCCTAGGCAAACTTATAGAAAGACAGCCCACACACTCGACTTACTGCAATCTTGCGTGTGTTTTGAGTGACTGTCTCTCACAGTATAAAGGTCCTACTGCCTGTAAAATATGCTCTCAAACTCGAGAGTCTCTTTAGGTGAAAGTGATAACTTGCACTACAACAGAATCCTCTGATAAATCAAATAAATTCAACCTAATGACCAACTGATGCTGAAAAACTAACCTAAGCTACATACAGAAAAATAGTAGCTCCTAATCCTGTAATGACCTAAATACAAGTTAACTATCCCAAACTGGGAGCTTGAATTAATACTCTAATAACAGGTTTTATTATTAAAATTGATCTATAATCCTGCAATGTTAGAAAAGCCCACAATCAACAGAAATAGATCTAAATCAACTTACAATAAAATAACATCTTATCATGAATTAATTTGAACGTGAAATAAAACTCGTAATCAAAATAAATTTAACACAGTATTGAAGCATGAAAAATACACTCAGGTACCAACACCGAAATGAACAAAGTCAACCTAGAAAGTCAGTACTTCATATAAAATAATCTCATTATCAACTGAAGAAAAGAATCATGAAGGAGCTTATTTACTTTCCCACATGACAACTAATCATCCATACTTCAACACTATGTACTTTGTTCAGAATCCATTAACAAAAGTGCTTTCACATATAATATAACGATACATACATATAAAAAGGAAATTCAACACAGGAAAAACAACATTAAGACAGCATGATATAACTGACAGACTTAGTTAATGTCTTCAGAATCTCTGTAAAATCTAGTAATCCTCAAAAATAGTTCTAAAGGAACACAAGCATACAGAATAATATTAAGTGTTGTAATATATTTATTCTTCCCAAGTTCCAGGATTCCAACCACTGGCAACAACGTTTCTTGTTCTTTGGTTTACAAAACCATTGGACATAGAAAAAATCACAGGAACATTAAATAAAGAAAGCTTCTCCAGTTTTGATGAGCGCTCTCCCACAAAGCAATTCTGCTATTGTTTAAATAATTCAATACAAACCAACAAAGAACTTAGAAATAAACTGATTCCATGCTGGCCGCAACTGAAAAAATTGTGTTCAAAGAACCTGCCAAATCTCTCAAATGGTTCACCTTTCTCAGGAGGTTCCTCACCAGTCGAATAAAAGAGCCCGTTTTGAAACAAACCTAGATCTTGAATTTTGTTATTTCTTCTTTATTTTCCCGTAGTTTGCAGTAGAAAATCATCTCCTGAATAATGACAGGGATCTGACAATCTGCTCTCCATTCTGGTTGATGAGTCGATCTCTTTCTGCTGCGAATGCATAGTAAAAAAGAGCACAAATGTTGGATAGCATCTAGATTTACATCAATAGCTCCTTTAACACCTATAAATGTCAAACAAAATATGTTAACAACATGCAATGATAAACATATAGAAATGAATGAGATGTCTGGTGAATTTCTAGAATTAATACAGCTCAAATAGGTCCACGTATCTCACAAATCCTCCACTATTTTGGAAAATGTCTCATGCTTAAGGGTAACTTGGCCCATTTTTGAAGTGGGTTTTCAACAGTTTTTCTAGATTCAAAACGGTTTGTTCACAAATAGACCCCGAAATTTGCCTCTCTCGTCGAGTGCGTGATTCAGTTTTTGTGATCTTTGACAATTGTGTAGCTGCTTGCCTTTTTTGTTTGATGATAAACCAATGGCTTGGGAAATAAATTCTTTAGTCAGCCTTAATTCAATGTCCCTGAACTCTCGATACTCAGGAGTAGCATGCAGATACTCATCATGAACAAGCTCGAACCTCAACACAAAACATGATGAGCTACAAGAGAGTCAAGCAAGCGAGTTATTAAGAGTGATGCTTACATGATGAAAGATTGGAAGATGGAAACCTTCAAGCGACATGAATACAGAAACCCTAGCTCCACTATGACTTCAGCGTTGATTGTTATTTCATAATGTCATGATGATGTAGACTAACTCATCGCGTTTAACACATGATCAAGTGGTTTCCAAACCCCAATCCTTCATTCATCAAATAAAATCATAATAATGTGATCACCTAAGGATATAATCAATAACTTAGGTTCAAGGTCAAAATGATCAGAAAATAATTTATAATGTAACCAGACCAATGTCAAAACCTAAAAGTCATCTTAGACCCTCATGGCAAACTTTAACACTAACTCATTTCAGAAATACAAATTTCTAAATAAGGATAAGTGTATAATGATGTGTGGTATATGAAAATTATATTAAATACACTTGAAAACCTTATGACAAACAAGATAAGATAAATAATTCAGAAGTGATAAAGATTTATTAGGTCTCCTATATGAACTAAACAGTAATAGTTATCACACCATGTAGTAGCTTGTTTGAATTAATAATCATAAATTCATTTGATTTTAAACATGCATGAGTGATAAGTGGAAATGCAAATATGAGCTACTAACTTCTGTAATTATAGGTTTCAAGATGATTAAAAGAAATGAGGGTTTAAGATAATGATAATCAAATGCTGATGCTAATCCTTGTGAATCGATGAATCAATTAAACTTCTATCGAAAGTTCCTTAAGAATCAAATATTCTTAGGGCACTCCTAGAGTATCCATGATGAGTGTTGATCCAAGTGAAAATATCAAATGCCAATCAAAGAATACCTATTTGAAATTATTTGTGTTCAAAATGCTCTGAAGGGTGTTGCTTGCCAACACAATTCTTATGGACAGGAGTTCACATTAAATCGAGGTAAGGACTTCCACTCCATGAACGAGTTAGAAGGGGGAAAACCCTGTAGCAGTTTTAACATTGGTCCGATATGCCCAAAGTGCAGGATACAACATGATATTCCAGTTGGAATGGGATGCATTAATAATACGTTTGAGGATAATTTTCAAAGTTTTATTAATAGCCTCGACTTGACTGTTTGCTTGAGGATAGAATGGAGATGAATGTTCTTGTCTAAATCCTAGCATATCGGTCAATTCAGTCATCATGCTATTTTGGAAATGACTTCCATGGTCAGTGACAATCACTTTAGGTATACTGAATCATGCAATAATTTGATTGAACATGAATAAAGTTGCAGTTTCCCCATCTGCTTTAAAGGTGGGCATTGCCTCTGCCCATTTCGTAAAATAATCTACAACGACAATGACATATTTGTGCCCCCCAGTTGAGGCTGGGTTACACGTCATGTAATAAATCCCCCACTTCATGAAGGGTCCCACTGAGATGACAAGAAATAATAGAGCGGGATGTGACTGCATATTTCTGGTGTAAACATGACAAGGATGATAGTGCTTCACGGCTTCCACACAATCTTTAAAGACCGTGGGCCACAAATAACTGACACGTAATATCTTCTTGGGCTTTGCTAACCCAGATAAATGACCCCCACATGCTCCACTATGGGAATCATTTAGGACAATCTCCGCTTCCTCGTGGGTAAGACATCGACGCAAAATGGAATCTACCCCCCTACGATATAAAGTATCTCCTATAATGAGGTAGTTCTTGGCATGTAGGCGTAGTTTATGTCATTCTTTCTACGAGAAAGCTGTAGGACACTTCAAAGTATGGAGATAGATAAGTATATCTCCATACCAGGGGTCAGAGGTGGAAATAAAAAATATAAGATCATATGGGAATGAGTCTTCTTCAGTAGCTACATCTTCTTCTACTGGAAATTTTGCAATGAGCTCAGAAAAAACTAAGGATTTTTTGGATTGTCGGATTGAAAATCCAAGTCAAAATCTTGGAGAATGACTATCCATTTGTTGAATTTGCCTCCAACTATCCATTGAGACAAAACATATTGAAAAGGATTAACATTTTCCACTGCTGTCGTAGTCCTCAGTAAGATGTAGTGACGTAACCTATGAACAACATAAAAAACTACTAAGGTCAACTTCTCGATGTGGGAATACCTAATTTTAGGTCCAGCTAAAGCACAGATGAGATAGTAGACGACATGCTCTTGGAGCTTATCATCCTCCTGGACTAGGACTACCCCTATGGTCGACTCAGATGCGGCCAGATACAATATAAAATCCCTAGAGTAATCTGGCGGATGCAATAATGGTGCCGACAACAAAGCTTTTTTTAATGCCTCAAATGTGAGTTGTGCAATTTCATTCCATACAAATGGGGTGTGCTATTTTAATAGGCGCATGAAACCTTTAGTAATCTTGGCATAATTTACAATAAAACGTCGAAGAAAATTGGACTTCCCCTGCAGGCTCATAAGCTGCTTGATAGAACGAGGAGGAGGCGGATTTATAATGGCCTCAACTTTCAAAGGATCCACCTAAATGCCTTTGTTAGAAACAATGAATCCAAGCAGTCTCCCTGACTCGACATAGAAAACACACTTGTGGGGATTCAAGCGAATCTTATAGTATCTGCATTGTTCAAAAATCAAACGCAAGTGATCTGGGTGATCAATCCTCTTACGAGAATGTGCTGGTGGATCATCAAAGTAGGGTTCAACAATGGCTTTAATATTATGAAAGGAAAAATTCATTGCCCGTTGAAAGGTCTCCCCAGCATTTTTCAATCCAAAGGGCATTTTCTTGTATGCGAAGGTACCCCAAGGACAAATGATAGTTGTTTTATGTTGGTCTTCCAGTTTAATTTGAATTTGATTATATCTGGAGAAACCATCCATAAATGAAAATACTTCACTTCTCACGCAAGCATCAATAATTTGATCTATAAATGGCATGGGATAGCTTTCCTTAAGACAAGCTTTGTTTAAATCTCAAAAGTTAGTACATATGCATATGGTCCCTTTATTTTTATCAACAGGAACAGGGTTGGATACCCATTTTGTCAAAGCTATGGGATAAATGAAACCAGCTTTCAGCAATTTCTCAACTTTATCCTTTACTGTCGCCTCTTTACACAGGTTGACAGGTCTGAAATTTTGCTGAACAGGTTTAGCGTCAGGATATGTTCGGATTTCGTGCTCGACTATAGATGGATCAATTCCTGGCATCTCCGCACATGTCCAGGAAAAAACGTCGCGAAATTCCTTAAACAAGGCCATATAGATTGCAATCTCCTGAGGAGAGCAGTTTGCGCTGATATGCACATTTTCCACAACGTTAGGATTTACAGTGATGTTGATAGGGATAGTAGCGGAAATATTTGCCATGTTCCCCTCAACAAACATTCCTTCCCTTGGTAAGGGATTAATAGGCGTATCAACATCATCTTCCAGTCTCATATGAAACTCCTGGTTCTCTGTCCTGCTTAACTCTAGAAGAAAATAGGATCGATGGTGAAGATCTTTGCAGATCTTATCTCATCCACACATGGCTTCCAGAATGGCTTCATCCAAAGGTAAAACCATATCTAAGCAATCTCTAGAATTCAAAGAGTTTTATTCCCAAGCAGGCAGATATGCTTCTTCCAGTTCCTCTAAGACCATGGCGGGGACCGGAATGGGATCAACAACAGTATGGGTGATAACTTGATAAGCCACTTCTGCTACCGATAAGGGCACTTCAGGTTCATGGTGGCAAGGGAGAACCCAAGGATCAGTCCTATCAACAACCGTAGCTATGGACTTCCACACACTAGTAGAACCTATATAATTAATAGGAGCTGGGAAATCAAATGTGCCCATCAATGATGCATACATTCCAGCCCCTAATATCTCTAAACTAGGTTTAACCTGATCAACCAATGGTATAGTGGACTCATTATATTCCATGCGGCCTTTTCGAGTAAAAATGAGTTGGTCAACTGTAACCAACTTCCCTTCATGTAGAAACACTGCCACCCAAAAGACGGTTGATGAAATAGTAGACATGGCATAAGTCCAAGTTCTCCCTAAGAGAAAGTTGTAATCCAAAGGTGCATCAATCACCTCTATCTCAACAGACACTGCTTTCCCTACCAGCTTAATTTTAAAATCCGGTAGGATACCATGTGGATGGAATGACCTTCCGTCGAAAGCAGTAAGTAGGGTGTTTGATGGGACCAACTCTAGGGATCCAAGAGATTTCCAACAAGACAAGTACATAACACATGTAGAAGCACCCTCATCGACAACTGCTCTTCCAATGGTATTTCCACCATGGATGACATCTATTGATAAGGCTATATGATATGGTAGGATAATTTTGACATCAGACAAATTAAATTTTACCATGAGACTCGATGAGTCCATACTACCTAAGGCTGCTAAGAGTGCATCCCGTTGGGTGAGACAACCCTGTAACGCCTCTAAAGCCAACATTGCACAAGGAGTTTAGGCTAAGTCTTCAACTACGGAGTAGTTTTCTGTAGCCCTAGCATTAGGATTATGCAAGGTCTTTTTAAAGACACCTTTCGGTATCTTAGGCATAATTTCAGCAGGTTTCTCAATCGTGAGAGGGTTAGAAGTTTCACTTATTGACTTACCCTTATCCGAGGTATATTTTTCATAGTTCTTGTTCCTGGTCTGTAGTAAAGTTTGGGATCGAACCATGTTGATATAATTGGGGTCAGGAGCATTTGGGGTGCCCCCTGCTGCATTTGAAGCTGAAGCAGAATTTTGTCCCTAGGGGAAAGGTGTTATATTTTTATCATTCAAGCTAGAATTATGATCTTAGGATCTTTAACTCAGAGAAACATGCACAACAATAAAACACAAGAGGCAAGAGACACAAAGAATTTTCCTCCGGGAATCCATAAAGAAGAAAACCCCGCAACTTCCTTAGAGATAGAATCAACACCAAAATAGAAAAGCCTAAAACATAAAGATGATCTCCACAGCTTCTGTCGAGTCTCTCTCACACTGAGAGAGATTATCCGTCTCTCACTCATGCGCCCCAATGAGTGAGTGTAAGTGTGTGATAAATAGAAAGGCTCACTCTCTATTTATATTCTTTCGTTCACTTGAAGTGCACTCCGACATGTCGGCCTCACTTAACAATTACTTACTAGAGCCGAAATCTCTAGGAGTGTCTAATAAACCTAGTGTCCCACAACTTGTGGGGACTTTTCCCTCTTCTCAACAAGGAGGGTTAACCTTGACTTAGATGGTGGGGAATATCACTTTGACTTACAATGACTCACCTAGGGTTGACTTCACTAGGATAGTCTAATAACCTTAGGGCCCCACAACTATGGGGACTTTAACCCTTGATCAACAGGAGGGTTACCCACAATGACTTGACATGACTTTCACATTATAGAAACTTCCCTATTGGAACATCAGGGCATGACATGACTCAAATACATCCCGAAATAAACATCGGGTTATAATACATAAGAAATATGGATGAATACATTCCGAAGTTACAAATACATCAACACTCCCTCTTAACTAGGAAGGTATTCTCTCGACACAATTTATCATCACAAGTCTTCTTCTCTATATCATTTGAATCATCGTCGAGTTCTCGTCATATTCATCTTCAATTTATATTTATATTCAGGTCATCTTCATCTTCAGGTCATCTTCATCTTCAAGTCATCTTCATCTGGATTTGGATCATCACTCGATCTGGATCATCATCACCGGATCTAGATCATCACTCGATCTGGATCATCACTACTGGATCATCACTTGATTTGGATCGTCATCAAAGCTAGATCATCATCACATGTGGATCGTCACTTGATCTGGACCATCATCAAGTCTGGATTATCACATCTATTTCACTTGATTTGGATCATCATCAAGTTCGGATCATCACATCTGGATCACTTGATCTGGATCATCATCACAACTGGATCGTCACTTGATATGGATTTTCATCAAGTCTGGATCAACACATATAGATCATCATCAAGTGTAGATCATCATCATATGCTATCTCATAATGGTGCTATCTCGATTCTTCTTGTCACAGGAAGTTCTACAGAATCAATCCTGTAGGCCTACCCTTCATGTAGGTCTTCATCAACTCTTATATCTAACACTTAAGTCAGAATGGCCTACCCATCTCTTACATTTGACCTCATCTTATTAGAAAGGCATGCCCAACACTCACATCTGACCTCATCTTGTCAAAAAGGCCCAGCACTCACATCTGACCATGTGTAAACACATCACGCTAGAATGGATCAGAACTTATATCTGACCATGTGCAAGAACATCGCATCGAAAAGGCTCTGCACTTACATCCAACCTCATCCTATCAGAAAGTCACATCACTTACAGTCGACCATGCTCGAAAGAACTACATCGAAAGGGCTCAAAACTTACAATCCGACCATGCATGAAGCACCGCATTAGAAAGGGCTCTACACTTACAATCCGACCAAGCATGAAGCACCACATCAGAAAGGGAATGCACTCACATCTGATCATGGAGGAACTAATGCTACCATCACATCAGAATGGCCCCAGTCCCAGACTGAGCTACTTGGTAACTGACCAGGCGCCTCCATTCCTAGAATGGCAGCTGCCCTTACATTTGACCTACTCCTCAGAATGGCCAACACTCACATCTAACATGGGAGGAACTTAATCCTTTAGCCATGACAGAATGGTTCAGACAGAATGGTTCAGCCCTTACATCTGATCAAGTGGGAACACATCCCTCTCTCACATCAGAATGGCTTCTCATTCCTAGACTGAGTTTTCTTGGTAACGGATCAGGTGCCTCCATTCCCAGAATGGCAGTTTCCCTTACATCTGTCCTACTCGACGGAATGGCCAACACTCATATCTGACATGGAAGGAACCTAAATCCTATGACCATGACATAATGGCTCAGCCCTTATATCTGACCTACTCATCAGAATGGCTATGGATCTCAACACTCATATCTGACATGGAAGGAACCAATCCTCTCACCATGACAGAATGGCTCAGCCCTTACATCTGACCATGGAAGGAACCAATCCTCTCACCATGTCAGAATGAATATGGAACTCATCACTTTCCCTTGGAGGAAACCTCGATCTCGAGAACACCAAGCTTCTCCTTGAAGTACTCAAACTTCACTTTGGCCATTTCTAACATAGATTCAGATCAGGGCTGATTACGTCCAAGGATGACCTTGCAAGCTTCATAGGACCGATTACATCCGAGGGCAACCTGTCTCATTAGCTATGCTAGAAATCCTTCTTTTAAGAGATCTTGATCTAGATCACTGCTCCTCTCTACATCATACAACAAAATGCAAGTAAGATCAACCAAATCAAATAGTAATTTTCAAAAGAAACATACTAACTCCCAAATAGAAAATGGAAACATCTTTTGCCTTAGCTATACTCAGCACCATGCAGGACTCCATCTTGCAAAACCAAGAGATCACACTTGATCCCATACTAAAGTATCACCTCAAAGTGGTATTCCTATCAATGGCACTACCTGCTCAATATGAATCCACATAATCTTTTGATTCACCTCATTCTTGAGCCCATAATCAATTGTACTCTTCAGGTACCTCACTGCATGCTTTGTAACCATCAGGCAAACATGTCTCAATGTGTTCACAGCAAATAAAATATCTCGTCTCGTATTCGCCAGGTACATCGAGGAACCAATCATCTGACGATACATCGTAGCATCAACCATCTCTGATCAAGTAACACTCAATAGCTTCAAGTTCGATGCCATAGGTGTGGTCATGCAGTCCATCGTCCTGAACCTCTTCAGGATCTCTACTGCATACTTCCTTTTTCCACACCTCCATGCCTAGAAAATAGTGCATCGACACATAATAGGAGTATCACTGGTCTTCCGCCTTCAACCTTGAAGCAAAGGTTGGAATCCACTTTACTCTCAGTAAATCCTAGAGTCATCAGTAATCTATCCATCCTGTCATACCATGTCGAACCTCATGATATTCTACAGCCACTCCCTCTGAAGTGGAGCATCATACTCCCTCTGTCTTCCATACTCTATGCACTGAAACATTATGTACCAGAGTGACAAGTAGCTTTCTATGTATCCATCTAGGATCATTGGATACTAAGATCCTCTATATTGAAATTTTTCAAAAGTTCTTCTTGCATCCATCTGTGAGCTTGTCATCCTTTATCAACCTTGTAGCAAAAGTTCAAACCTTCATCAAGATCCTCATGTATGTGTTATTCCATGGGTGTCTTCTTCACACATGATTCTTCCTATCATGTGTATTTCTAGTGGCTGCAAATGTTTCTTCATAGTCTATGCCTCGTGCTACGAATCTTTCCTTGTATCCCATGATGTTTCCATCTACTACATGATGGAACTATGATCTTCTCTTTGTGTATCGATACTGCATCCTAGACATCATTCTTCTTGAGCCTTTCTTCTTGGTTACTTCTTCATGGCTAGAAGGTTCTGCATCAATGATGTCGCTGCATTCGTCATATTATTCTTCATCTTGAACTGTCGTCACTTGTTCTTCGGAACAAGTCTCTTCCTTCTTTGCTTGTAGGCGATTATGTATGCGATCTTTCCTACAAGTCAAATGCAATTGTATGGTTAGAAACATTTCATAAGGTATATTCACAATGAAAAATTCTTATGCATAAATATATGATCATGCAACTACTTTATCCAATACAACATCCATCCATATCTCATGGAAACTTTCTAGATGCCTTCCATCTCTACTAGGACAACATTGAGATTGTGCACTAATCCAATATGTCAGCAAACAGGTTTCATTCTAGATAAGTAGCAACGGAGTGTTGTAGAGCACCATGAGCTACTTACCCATCACATGCATATTAGTAGTATACTATCGTTAATGCAAACATTCTATCATGCATAATACATCAACTGAATATAAACAAATGCATAACAAAACAATATCAGGAAATGACAATTGAATACTTATCTTTATTTGTTTCGTGGGTAGACTCCTTCTTGAGCCTTCAACTTCATCTTCTTCTTCATTCATAATAGAATAATTTCTTATCCAAATGTTAAGGTGGATAAGAGGTTCTTCAAGAGTTGAGATCTTCATATTCCTCATCGATTGAGGGATCTTCTTTGGATGGTGAGAGCTTGATCTTCAGTTGCTCCCATCTTCTCTTCTCTTCTTATGAGTCAAGATTCTTCTTCTTCCCAGAGTCTACTGAAAGTAATCACTTCCTTCTGGCACACATTCCTTGAATGAATGAATCCCATGATCCTAGGATTCCATTTAAGGTGGCCATCACCACTTTTGCATTCTTCACTTCTTCTTTTACCACTTCAAGTTGTTCTTTGATTTGAGAGACCCTTATGACTGCATGGTCTCTGCATTCTGGATCTTCACATTCTTCAACTGGTTTCTTAAGGTCATCTTCTGATGTATGTTCTTCCCTTAAAATAGCTTGTTCAAGGAATCAAACAACTTCGGTGTCTTTAGGGAAGATACTTGTGGTATAAGTTGATCTGTGATTGAAGCAACAATGATCTTCTTGGCCTTTACCAATTTCTTCTTGTGTAAGGCTTCTAACCTCATCTCCCTCTGGAACTAGAACCTCTCTACTCATGTAGGTGTCCAATTCATTTTCTTCAAAGAGATCATATACTTCCATACTTGTAAGTTGTCAACTTCACCAATATTATTATCAAGCTGATGTGATATATCACTTTGAAATGAGAACCTCAAATGAAAATAGCAAAGGAATAGATGTTACAGATTTGAGGTGTCCGTCCTGGTTTCGGAGCTGGCTGATCTAGGGTTTGTCACAGAAACCCTAATTTTCAAAACTTGGAACCTTTCAGATATGATTGGATAGACAGATATATCTATTCAAATGGAGCTATCCAATGTACTCCTTTTCTACAAACAGTGGAGGGAAGCTCCTGGAACAAGAAGCCCTAGTTTTCCAATTTCTTCTGCAGAAATGCCTATCATTGTTTCTATGATATCTCTAAAATTACTAGTCCTATGCATTTGAAATTTAGTATTGAAGTAACCTCTTATGTCCCTGATCCAACACCATAGGTTTCATCAGAATTTGTTTCACCAATTAGGATTTATGATCCGTTTCCCAAGGTGACCTGTTACAGGACTGTTCAAAACAACGAAGTTGTACGGACTTCCATGTGTCAGTGTTTCATTTTCTGGGTTTGAAATTCAGACCAAATAAATTAAAGTCTATGTCCTTTCTGTAACAGCTTCAGTAATTCCATTTGGACCTCTGTAGCCCAAGCTGTAGAAATTCTCCCTAGGTGGCCTGTTTAGGGATGAATTCTGGAAGAGGATGGAACCCTAACTTGGAGGGATTATATATCCGAGAATATAGCGAATATGAGGCTGAATTGTGGATATAGTGTTCATCAATATTTTATATTCATCCCCTACAACTTTTAGCTCCTGATCCTTCTCCAATCGCGGGATATAGAGAATGTACCAAAACTTAGCAGTTTTAGTATTTAGGGTTTTTCTAGCTCAGGGTCAAACTAGGGTTTGACTTTCCTGAAGTTTCACCCAACCAAATTTATTGATCGAGGTCTCTAAAATTCGATTTTGATCAGGAGAAAAATCTTATTTTGGGATCACTCAGAAATTCCTCTTCTGTAGAAAGCCCTAATTTCTGCATCGAAAACTGAAAATGCTCGGAATTGAATTCCGCTTCGACAGAATGACATGCCCTTCAATGGAGAGTAAGCCTAGCAAAATTTTGCTGATGGATTGTGGAGAGAGACCCAAAAATTAAGAATCCCTAGCTTATGCAGCTACACAATGTCTTCTTCTTAGGTTAGCTCTGATACCATGTTATATTTTTATCATTCAAGCTAGCAATATGATCTTAGGATCTTTAACTCAGAGAATAACTTGCACATAAATAAAACACAAGAGACACGAGACACAAAGAATTTTCCTTGGGGAAACCATAAAGGAGAAAACCCCACAACTTCCTTAGAGATAGAATCAACACCAAAATAGAAAAGCCCAAAACATAAAGATGATCTCCATAGCTTCCATTTCTCTCTCTCACACTGAAAGAGATTCTCCTCTTTCACTCATGTGCCCCAATGAGTGAGTGTAAGTGTGTGATAAATATAGAGGCTCACTCTCTATTTATATTCTTTTGTTCACTTGAAGTGCACTGCAACATGTCGACCTCACTTAAAAATTACTTACTAGAGTAGACATCTCTAGGAGTGTCTAATAACCCTAGTGCCACACAACTTGTGGGGACTTTGCCCTTTGCTCAACAAGGAGGGTTAACCTTGACTTAGATGGTGGAGACTATTGCCCTGACTTACAATGACTCAGCTAGGGTCGACTTCACTAGGATAGTCTAATAACCTTAGGGCCCCACAACTACAGGGACTTTAACCCTTGACCAATAAGAGGGTTACCCACAATGACTTGACATGGCTTTCACATTATAGAAACTTCCCGATTGGAACATTGGGGCATGACATGACTCAAATACATCCCAGAATAAACATCGGGTTACAATACATACGAAATATGGATGAATACATTCTAAAGTTACAAATACATCAACAAAAGGATCCTTCAAGATAGCCGGTTGTTGGGCTTTTAACAGCTTCTAAGCTTGTTCCATAAGGGGACATAGATGGGTAAGGTGATAGTCATGACACAACTTACATGGGAATTTCACCTTCTTCTTTTCTTTCTTTACCCCGTCAGCATTGTTTGCGGGTTTTTGCTTATTTTGGTTTCCCTCCCCTTTCTTTCCTCTCTTCTTTTTCCCATTGGGTTGCTGATTGCCCTTCTGAGAGGTTTGTGCAAAAACATTTGCATTTGGGGTGAGGGGGAAGCCTTTGTTGCCTCTGCCATAGAATTTTTGATGGACAGTTGATGGAGCTGTTTGGCCAAATATTCTATCGTGGGAGAATTTATGGAACCAACCACACCATCGGCATGGGGTCCAGGCTTAGGTTTCTTTGCATCGTGCATTGGCCTTGGTGCCTCAGGGATAATCGCATATAAGATCCTAGATTGATAATATATCAAATCTAGTTGCTGGGCCCTGAGAATATCTTCTTCCTCATTTATCACTCCTGAAGTAGATACATCCTTAGATATATAAGGCAATAGGGATTTAAGGAACCGTTCTAATAAGAACTCAGGAGGAATAGTGGATTTAATAAGGCTCTTTCGTCTTCTCCACTCTTGGATGTGATTCGAGATATGGGTGGCCTTGTTATGTAGGAAGGTAGACAACAAGTCTGTTCCAAAATCATATCGGACAGGAAGCTAGAAGTGACTAAGGAATGCATTAGCCAAGTCCCCAAAATTGCTAAACGCAGCAGAAGTCAACTCAATGTACCATTTTGCTGCAATACTCGTCAAATTTATTTGGAACACCCTCAATCGAACTAAATATTCATTCAGTGAGTTGGAAGAGCACCATAAATGGAAAGTGGTGGCATGAGCTCCAGGATTGTCACCAACTTTTCCTTCGAATTTTGGGATATCTGAGGGCAACTTGGTAGGGACGGGTGGCCAGGAGGGATCATGTCTCACCAGGTGATTCATCAGTTTAGACAAATATGGCAAGTTTAACGTCATCAATAAAGGAATCTTGGTTCTAAATGGACCGCTAAAAGTACCAGTTTGGGGATTAGAGGGACTTGCCCTCATATTCCCATATGTGAAGGTGGGGTTGCCCCCTACTACCGGTTGTGAATTGGATGGGTTTCTTTGGCAATGATTCCATCCAGAAGCCATAGGATTGTTTGTGTGAGGTGCAGTATAAGAGGTTCTGGCTGCCCCAGTTGAAACTGGGGTTTGAAATACAGTAGCAGGTATCCCTCCGCTAAAAAGCGAAAAGGGAGAGCTTGTGAACGGAGCTGAAATTGAAGTTTGAAAACCTTGACCATAAGGGTTAGTGTTTCCAAACTGTACCCCTACATATGAAGGTGTCAGGCCTATGTATGGAGTGGATGGGGGAATGTGCCCCCCATTCCAAGGAAATCCTTGGACAAAATCCGAGGATCCTATAGGACCACTCTGGGAAGTGTGTGCGAAGGAAGTAGGAACTATAGGTACACTAGTTATCTCAGTGACCATAACACCAGAAGCACCTGCTAGACTTGTGGGAGACGGTGGTTGAACCACTCGGCTCATTGGAGTTAAGGGCGTAGTAGGTATACTTGTTTTAGGAGCACCTACCGGGGGAGGTAGAACCCCTTCAGCCGGAGCGGATGAGGTGGAAGTAAAAGAACTTTCTCCTGCAGTAGACATTATCCTGCTCATAGGGACACCAATCATGAGTGGATCGAAAGGATGAACCTGAATGATCACGAGATCATTTAATTCAGTTAGAGGTGTATTAAAATTCCTTGCAAACTCATTATCCTGCAAGCCTTCTATCTTAACTGCGTTTAAATTAAAATGGTTTGCCCTAAGTTCTAGTTCACCCAGAACTTCACTAACTCCTATCGGTTCAAAAGAACTGTTTGTGTCCAATCTCTTCCTGAGGAAGGTTTTACCTTTGTGACCTTTTGATAGATGGGTCCTCCACAATTGTAAATTTGACTCTTCAAACCCTAAGGTCAGCTAAAACATAGGCAAACCACAGAGCAATCGCTACAAAAATTTCTAAAGTCTCAACAATCACAAAGAGTACAAGATATGCTTTCCCAAAGAAATCCAAGAGATAGGTTATTAGCGTCCTTAAAGAGGTTCTTAGGCATAAGAGGAGGAATCACCCACCGCCCTCCTACACATTCAACAATGGTTACCTTCCAAGCCCATCCAAGGTGAACCAGAAATAACCTTCCTGTTTACCTGTGTATAAACCCTAGATGTCAAGAGACTAGAGGCTACCTTAACTATATCAATATTCTGGGGGGGACAGTCACAAGCCTGATTCGTATGCATGGGCAGGGTAGCTGAGTGCGAAACTCTATCTAAGACGGAATCCCCAGATGCGTAAAAACCTTGGTCTATGTTTTGACAAGGAATAGGAGGGTTATCTCCTTAGTCCAATGCCTCCACACGAACTCGTGCTTAACTCCTATTTGAGAGGAGCTTCCCAGATACTATCGATAAAGAGAAGGATTTACCTATCGATTGGCCCACTATGTCTGAATTTAAGTACTTATGGGGAGTTTACACTTCCTATCCCACAAGTATATCCTAAGCTAGTAGGTGTATGGCCCTATAAAATAAGAATTACTAATAAGTTTTAAATTATAGCATTCATTTTAAGGGTTGTTTTTACTCAGAAGGAAAGTGGAGTGAAAGACTATGATATTATTGACTCGATAAGAAATGTAAAAAATAGGTGTATAAATCAATTTCAAAGCAAATTATCACTACTTAAAACAAGCTTTTCTTTTGCTTTTTTTTTGTAAATATAAACTAATGAAAATGCAACTAAGAAAGAGAAAACTAAGACTTATTTTTTGTAATTTTTGAGATTTTATTTAAAAACTGAAAGTAAAACTACCATATGCAATTCAAATGCAAATGTTTCCAATGCTTTTCTTTTCAGTTTTCAAATTCCTCAAAGATTACTATGCACCTAAATGCAAAAATTCTTGAGTATGCTTGAATAATCTAACTATATAAAGTAAGCAAAATGAAGTAAAGCATATTTATAAAAACCAAAGATAAACCACCTAAGGAAGACTTGGAGAACACCCAGCTGGGGAAGACACAATGAATGGAAATCACTGAAATCAATCAAAGGTAAGTGACAAACCAACACTATTCATAAATAGAATGGGATATACGGTATCTAGAACCCTGATCACTGATTCAGACAACCATCACTTGGACCTATCACCCAACAAGAAAATCCACTTGAAATTGCTAAAAGAAAGACAATCCAACCAATAAAAACCCAAGGGCTTACCAAAAAGCACAAAGTATGGTTAATAGGGCTATCAAACCTATAGTGCAATGCTAGTACTAAAGACCATCAGGTAAGACAAAATCCACAAAAGGACAGGGACACAAAACCCTACCCCAAAAATTTTGTTGCTCATTCTTGTACGTGATTGTCTACAAGAGCAACCCGCGCACCATACACGACTGTCCAATACAAAAGCCCGCGTACATAAACCTCTATACGCGACTGTGTATCAAAACAAACCGTGTACATGAGTGAATTTTTCAACAAAAAGAAAACTTATGAAGGTTTTCAAACACCACTATAAGTGTAAACCAAGACAAAACACCACACACTGAATCAAAACAAAGACTAGGCAAATATCTACATAGTTAACCCACAGTAGTCTAGGCTCACCAGTGGAGTCACCAGTTCTGTTGTTCAGGATTAAACACCCTTGTAAGCTAGGGTCTGGGGTTACCAACTTAATTCTAACCTTGAAGACAATTAGCTTTAATAAAGTACATAAAGGAAATAGGAAGAAATACTTGACTCACCTGATTATCGACGGTTGATCCAAGCTTGATCTCCTTCTGCTCTGCTTCTCTCCAAATCTTCTAGGGATGCACCTCCTTCAAGTGCAAAGAGAAAATTCTCCAAGTACAATATTATACATGTATATGTGACAGGTTAGATAAACAATATATCTAGTGCATAATCGAATATATTCATCAACCATAATACATGAAAGAGACTCAACACAATGTTGGAAGAAGATTTCTCTTTATTAACAATCAGTGACTGAGATAAGGACTCATTTGCAACCAAAGGACTCTGAGTTCTGCTGTGCCAAGACTTCTGAAGATATACCACCAACATAACTTTGCTCTCCAAACTTGATTGATCAAAGCCCTCCCCAAGGCCTCTATTTATACTCTGGGAAATAGAGTGGTTTCAAAGGTTGAGGAGGTTGAGATAGTTGGGGTGGTTAATGATTAAGGCCCAACTAATCTCCATTAATCATGATTTATATTTTTTAATGTCAAATGAAGATGTACACGACTATTAATATAGGCAACCCACGTATGACACATGAGTTGCTTAAAGGAAACCCATGTATGCTGATGTATGCAGGTTGCAATGGAGATAGTCGCGTAGAGTACGTGAGTTGTCAATGGGAATAGTCATGTACGTACGTGAGTTGCAATGAAGATAGTCACATATGCCATTCAACTCTTAGAAAAATAATATGGCAAGCTGGTTGAAGGGTAAATGCATCTCATGTCATGCCCATCTATAGTGTTTTGGCAAACTTCAATTCTAAGATGTCCTTTTGTGTACCAACATAAGGAATATCGACACTTGAATGGAGAAGTGCCATTTGGGTTGATAATACTTACCCCATGACTTCCCGATTGACCCGTAAGGGGAAAGAGATGCATGGTAGGACTAATTAGAAAACCAATGTTGTGTATCTTTGATTCAATTTTCATTGTTATTTTTTAAATGCAAGAAATTAAATTAACCCCTCCTTTATTTCCCTATTGAGGTCCACTTGGACCGAAAGAAATTCCTGGAGGGTTTTCTTTCTAATAAGAACGCCTTTTTTAGAACTTACTAAAAATAACAAAGACTCCAGTGTGTATCCTCTGTACTTTGTTGCGGTTTGTACGATCAGTCAAGCTACATCAAAAGCACTTGAGTGACTAGATTAATTAATCTTCACCTACCAAATTGATAAACCATTAGGCAAAAATACAACGCCTCGAATGAACTGTAAATGGTGGAAAAATACCCAAAGGAGTGGGAACAACTGGAAAGTGACCTCGAGGCGCCGATATTTGTCACACCCTAACAGGTGCGTTATGAACAACAGTCTTCGAGACTCCATTCTATCCCACAAACACCTTGTGGGTAGCCGTGAAAGTTTACTTTTGGACATAATCCAAGTACCCCTTGGTTATATCTAGAGTCCCCTTTTTTTTCTAATTTAATTCATTCACATTCCACATTAATTTAAAATCTAGCAAAAGACATTTGCAAAACATTCTTTCAAGCACATGCAAGCACATTATTTTCTCTATTGACTCCATTTAAGGCATTGGTGATTCATTTTATCATTTCTTTTGATTATATATATATTGAGTTTCATTACTATGCTTATCTACTTTAAATCTTTCATCTTGTTATCTTTTGTTTCCACTGGTTAATTTGAAAAAAAACTCCTAAACAACTTGATCAATTTAACACCATCACACTAAGTAATTAACCTTAGTAATTTAATTGGGTCTACCCCCTTTGGCTTCGTTAGGAGTTATCCTGAATGGAGGAGTCAAGAACAAGGTGACAGCCTTGACTCGAGACTTGCCCCCAAGGACACACTGAGTGTCTTGAATATTTCTGCCACGTAACCCAGGTGTGTGAAAGGTGGCAATAGGCATGACTTCCCCAAGGAATAAGGAACACTAGTAGACTTCTCTATAGCTAAGGATACAATAAAACTCAGCCAAGCCAACACAGTTGTGTTTATCAAGCTTACATAGGAAGTGATTTACACATAGCCAAATTTTAAATTAGACATAGCCAAACCAACAGATGGGTTTATCAGGCTACCAGTCAATCCATCCCTTGAGTTGGGTTTATCAGACTTACAGAAATAGTGGTTTACACTTAGTTGGCATTCACATGAGATACATCCAAGCCAACAGATGGGTTTATCAAGCTACCATCCAAGCCATCCCTCAAGTTGGTTTTATCATGTTTACATAGATAGTGGTTTACACTTAGCCAAAATTCACATGAACATAGCCAAGCCAACATATGGGTTTATTAGGCTACCAATCAAGCCATCTTTCTAGTTGGGTTTATCAGGGTCCCAAGGAGGTGGAAAGACTGATTGATAATGTAGTGAGCTCAATCCCAGAGTTATGGACACATACACTGAACCTAGCCTGACTTCTAAACATTTACACACCCAACACAAGGAAGAATCCCCTTCTCTGATACACATTCCCTTAGGCCATGCCTTCCCTTCTAGTGTTATTCAGGGTATGCAAAGAAGAAAACAATCCCTCTAGATTGGTTTGTGAGATTCCTTCACACACTAGGTTTATCAAGCAAGTACAGACTCCATTTCCATTCCCCAAATCAGTTCAGATGTCAAACGATGATGTACACACAGTGATCTCAGTTCTGGGATTAAAAAAACGTCACAGAAGCCAAGGAATACACACACACATAGGAATTACGAATTTCTGAGCATTTGCTGAGATAGACCGACTATTGCAATTACCAAAACAAAATCATTTGATCGTCATTCAATTCAAAATCACAAATCAGATTCTAGCATTCGTATTGAAGAAACGACTAACAGACAGGAAAATCGTAAAAGGAAAAACAATTCACTGGAACAGGAAACATTTCGTGAAGGGTTAAGAATTAGAGCAATTTTTTTTTTATTGTTGTGTGAATGTTAGACTCCTCCTGCCAAAACGTTCAACGTCGTCCAAAATCATGAAGGGAAGGTGAAATGTGACTGCATGAGGGAAAGGCAGGCAGTTTCTTGGTGTTTTCTTGCCCAAGAATTAAGAAAAAAAACATTTTCCCAGAAATGGTGCCCTGCCCATTTCAAATTTTGAATTTGTTCCCACTCTTCCAATACCCCCCCCTTATCCTTAGGAAAAATCATGCCCCCATCTCATTTCGTTGCATTGACATAGCTGGCTGTAGGATTTTAATAAAAAAAAATTGCAAATTTAACATGATGTCCAAACTTATAATGTTTAGGTAGCATAAAAACACCATTGGCCTAAATCTTAATCGCCGAAACAAAAACACTAAATTGATGGTGGGGAATTTACCTTGAGCTCCAGACCATGATTATTTACATCATATTATTTAAATGCAAACGGGGTCAAAATCAAGGTGTTACAAAGTATCTTAGAGATCCTAAGGTAAGGCTTCCCTATCAAGTATAATAGGTTCTGTATCAGTTTCCTTTTTCCTCTTGGGAAAAATTCTCTCCAAGAACTCTCTTGAGAATAATCAGGTGGAATTTTGGAATCCTCCAAAAATATCCCCAAGCCTCTCTTTGGCTTGGGTCTTTATAGACATAATTTTTCAAGAAAAAGGGGCAGTCAAATCAATAATTATTTGATTTCTTGAAATAACCCTTTTTTACTTTATTTAGGAACTTAGGAACTTTTGACTACTTCCTACTTTGACTCTTGTGGGTATTTAATATTTAGTTATAATTTAGTAATAATAGTAATATGTAGATACTTTCATTATTATTCATAGTTACTAGTATTATTACTATGATTACTCTTTTATACATACCATGTATAAACTATATAATTTATATATAAACCATTTGTTAACATTTTAAACTTTAGGTATCATATAGCATGATCCCTAATCATATGACACTTTTATTTTAGCTTAGTCACTTTATTTAATAAGGGCTTCAGGTAGGGGTTAGGTCAACTAGGTTAGGAAACTCTAAACCTCCTTGCATGTTGGATTCCCTCGTATAACATGGTAGTTCTTCAGTACTTGATGAGATACATAAATTTGAAATTTCATTTAATTTCTTAAAAATAAATAGGATGAGATCAATTTTTTATTATAGTCATTTTCACTCAACATATTAATTTTTCAGTAACTTCTAGCATTTATCCAGATCCCATACTCAATGCTAAGAAATAGGGAGTTAGAAACTTAGTGCAATTACATAGCTCCTCGCTTAACACTAATGCTATGATGTATTTGTAGGATACACCTAGGTATACAATGGCCAAGGATCCAATGTTCCAGAGCTTATTCTCAACATCAACTTGGAATGCTCCAGGGATTATTCCCAACAATTTCATTCTTTATCTTTTCATGTGCTTCAGAGCTTCCTACTCAACACAAAGGTTTCATAACTCATGTGCTCCAGAGCCTCTCGCTCGACACAAACATTTAAAATAATCATGTGCTCTAGAGCCTCTCTCTCAATGAAAACATTAAATACTCATGTGTTCTAGAGATTCTCGGTCACACAAAACATCAAATACTCATGTGCCTCAGAGCTTGCACTCAACACAAACATTTCATCAATTATGTGCTTCAGGGTACACTCCAAACACACGTAATCATAAACATAAAACATATGATATTGGATTACACCCAATATATTGAACAAATCATCATTCTCATGTGTAGTGGGGTCTTATTCCCAATACACAAAATAAAACATCTAAGAAACGGGGCCTATGCCCATAAGTGTTAGGTCAAAAAATTTGGGATATTACAACACATTATATCTATATAATCAACATAACTCATGTGCACTAGGAATACACCCAATATATAGACATAAACATAAGATCAAAGTAACTCATATGAAACGGGGCTCATGCCCAATATAGTCAAGGTCAAAACTCAAGATATTACATCCCTCCCCTCTTAGAACAACATTGTCTCCGTGTTCTAGGGACTAGAAATTAAATCATGAAACAATGCGGGGTAAGACTCTTTCATGGTGGATTCATTCTCCCATCTCACGTCATCAGCCCCAAAGTGCTTCCATTCCACGTTTAGATAGAAAATAGTTTGCTTCCTGAGTTGTACTTCCTATTTTTCCAGAATGTGAAGGGGTTCTGGCATAAACTCCCCTTTAGGTTCCACCTGTAGCAAGGACCAATCAATGACATGTTTAGTATCATATACATATTTATTCAATAGAGATGCATGAAAAACATTATGAACCTTTATATGAGTAGGTAAAGATAATTCATACACCACTGGCCCTATCTTGACCAACATCTCAAAGGGTCCAAAAAATCTTGCTTCCAACTTTCCGCACCTTCTCAGAATCAATGAGCTTAATTTTTTCTTTACTTTTAAATAAACATGTTCATCGACTTGGAAATAATTATCCTTTATTTTCTTATCCGTAGAACTCTTTTGGCGGTCTTGTACTTCATTTATATTTTGTTGTAATTTGGTGACTAATTGTTCTAGGTCTTTTAGTAAATCTAGCTTTAACATGAGCATGCCCACTAGGCTATCCCAAGTTATCTGTGTCCTACACTTTCAGCCACAAAATACCTTGAAAGGACTCATTTTGGAAGAGGTGTGGTATCCGTTGTTACATGCAAACTTTGTTAGGTTCAGATAATATTCCCACATTATGGGATTATTCCACTAGTACAAAATGAGGAATTAGTGACTATGTGACTAAAAATTCTAGTCACCATAGGTTTTTCAAGTGATTTACTACTAAATATGAACAATTTTGATTGATCCAACTATAAATGACTAAAATTAATGACTAATTTAGTCACTAATTAACAAATATGACTAGATAATAAGTGACAAAGTTAAAAATGACTAACATAAATGACTACTTTAGTAACACAATTAGCCATTTATGTTAGTCATTTTTAATTGTGCAAGTTATAATAATAATAATAATAATAATAATCTATTTTTAAGTTCACCGCCAATCTAGACACCAAATTGGTGTATAATCATCCTTTTTTTGTGGGACAAAGGACCCCCCTCTTCGCAACGATTTAACTGCTAAAGTCTACAGAGGTGTGCATACACTACCCCCTTTGGATTTGAACCTGTGACCTCCTAAGAGGAAACACATGCTATATTTCTTGTGTTTTCATGTCATGGTCAAGTTTAATTTGTAGCTTAAAGGTATTTTCATTATGCATAGTCATGTCTCCATTTTGGTATCCTTGAGTTGAGCTCGTCTCATCGATCATGCTCATATTTCATTCTCTGAATTCCGAGTTTGTTTGACCCTCTCGCCAATCAATTAAAATTTCAGCAAGTTAAAGTCTTTTGATCTTAACATTGAAATATATAAAATTTGTGTCCATCAATAAATTGTTATTGATGCCTACCCATCAATGTCGTCATCATGCCTATTCTCAAAAAGGTAAAAATCCCCCCCTTGATGCCCCTAGTTACGAAAGTGCCAGTATCTTTTATTTTAATAAAAAAAAATCCTCCCTCCCATTTTAATGATCTCTTGTCATTTTTAAATTTAAAATAATAATAATAACTGTTTTGTCTAATTCAATATGTTTTTAATATAGAATAATTAATATAAAATGCTTTTCATATATAAATATATTATAGTTAAATATTATATAATATATTAATATTAAAAAATTAAATTTCTATTAACTTACTTTGATAAAAATATAAATTAAGAATAAAGAAAAAAGAAATTGGGAAATAAAATCTCTACAGAAATTGGGGTCACTTTAAAGTGGGATGATAATGAATACCTTCACACAGAAAAGCTAAAAAGCACAACTCCCATTTTAAATTCCATGGTTGCAATAGCCTAATCTTCAATAGTTGGAGATAGAGATAAAGACGATTAACCTCATTCATAGTTAAAATTGATTACATTTACTAACTATAATGAACATAGAGGATAATGTCTTTGCTTCTTAAACTTCCCAAATTCCATTGTGACAGATCATGATCCCACCTTCACCAAAAATTTTTGACAGGAGTTGTTTCAACCACGGGGCTATAGAAAGATACCGAGATAATGAATAGATCTTGCTGCTAGCTGAGACACCAGACCGTATCTGACAGGAGTTGTTTCAATTACAGGGCTAGAGAAAGAGACTGAGAGCATGAGGAGAACCTGCCGCTAGCCGAGACACCAGATAGTGTGGTTGTGAGAAGCGTCTTTTTTCCTTTCCTGGAAAATTCCTTGGTATAAGAAAAGAAGGGATCATGAATAGGTAAACATAGAGGACTAGGTGGACTCCCTCGTCGTACACAGATTGCAGAAATTATTATATGATAAGTTCACCAATTTTAAATGGGGGAAGGGGGAAATTATGTCTTTGAGTACCGACGAAAACCCCCACAATGATAATTTGTGTGGGGAATAGCGCACCTTATTTGCGATTTTCCTCATTCGAAAAGAGTTTTTGACGCAATTCAGGTGTGTATATTGATGTTCTTGGCTCTATTACCTCAAAAACCTGTTTGAATTTTTTATTTTAACCCATTTGGTTCAAATTCCTGTAACAATTTTGTGTTGGTTCAAATCCGAGTTTGATTTTTTACTACAATCCATGTTTGAATTGTTGGCCAAGATGCACTTTCAATTTTATCTTATCTAAAACTGCTATTTGAACTATTGGTTCAAAACCCTTTCTCAATTTTAGTTTTGATCAAAACCCTTCCTCAATTTCAAGTTTGCTCAAAACCTCTTTGAATTTGTGTTTGGCTCAAAACCCTATTTGCAATTTGCAAATTGGTTGAAAAATTTGACCTTCTATGGGTTTAAAATTTTCTATATGCATTTCTCCAGCTGTTTAGAACTCCTTCGTTTTCTTTTGTGATTTTTTTCATTAAATTTCTTTGAATGGTAGTAAAGAAAATCCAATTTGCTGATGCAAGGGATTTCTTCCAATGGGCCGAGTCAGAACAACACCCAGATCCATATTAGGATGATTAGGTGTTATTCCACAGTTCTACTTTTTGAAATACCAGAGGTTAATTATTTGTTGAGGAGCATAGGAGCTGAGTAAAAGGATGGATGCTCATATGAATCTGCAACGTCACAGAGCAATAGACCTTTCCTATACTGTTTCCAATAAGAACAATATAGTTGATAAGTTGGAAGCAAATAGTGAAAGGCACAGCGAGGAATCACGTATGAACAACTCTAGGCTTATTGAGTAAGCCAGAGAGAGAAACTAAATCCTTTCATATTCCTCCATTCATCACAATGAATGACAAAGGGTTACATGTAGATCTCATAAACTAGGGAATTTTGTGATATATACAAATCATATGGGCACCCCATAGATACTATCTTATATTACATAAGTATTATTCAGTCCCCAATACCATGTACTATTAAATTTGTGGAACCTCTACTAACAACAAAGATAAATGTAGGGCCCTAGATTATGTAATCTATACCACCTACTTGCCCTTTATTAGTCCAACTATTGAGCCTTTAAGAAAGGGAAGAATTCTACTTCCTACAAGAGCACCTCAACCCAGTTTTCAAGGCTGTAGATATGGCGGTCTTGTATGTATATCAATTCCTCTATCAGGCAGCCTTATGGGCACTTACTTACAATTGGTAGACTTATTCTATAGCCAATAGATAGAGATTCAATTCCAAGTGAAAAAATCGGTTTCACCTTCTTCTCACTCCATGTCCTTGCCACAGAAACATGAGAATTGAACAGATCCAATAGTCTCAACATTTTGTTTTCATCTTCAATGTTTTAGGTTGAAAGAAAATTACATACACGTGTATTTTGATTTCCAAGGAGTGAATTCATTTGTGAGGAATTCAAATAAGGGTGTGGTATGTGAGCTTCTTAATCTGCAAGAAATGGTAGATTTCGTAATTGTTGGCAAATTGATAGAAGGAAGAGTATAGATGGATGCAGGAGCTCCAGGGGATGATAATCATGGTGATGAAACAACTTTTTCTGCATAAGAGAATGGTGAAGCATGCTTGGAGAAGGTTTTTGACAAAGAAAAAAATAGAGACGAATAGGTGTTGGATGGAGTGAAGCTAGCCTCTATGAATGATTTAGAGGTGCAATAAGAGGTATATTTGCTTTCCAAGTTCCGCTTATAGACGGATACTACTAGTAGTTTCATTATTTTTTAAACCGAGGTAGTAATATGAGAGAGAGATTTGAAAATCATAGGACTAGGAAATACACGATCGGGGTGTCTCCACTCTGCAAACCCATTCCTTGAGCCATTTTTACTGCATACATATCTCATCCTCAGATGCTTCTTTTTTCTTTGTCGACTGATATTGATAATAATTGATTGTTAACTAATCCTTACACACTACCCATAACATGTCTTGCTTTCTTGACTTCCCCTTATATAATACAAGTGTTAGGTCCCATTCTATCCATAGTGATTGAGATCTATGCATATACAAATTATAAACAACAACATACAAACTCTCTGTATATCCTAGTGCGGATGATGTAGATGTTAGGATTGGAAATGCATCATTTATGTGATTTGAGGCTATCTTTATTTAGCTACTTCCTATTATTTTAACAATTTTCCACCTTCATCAATAAGAATTGACATTTGCATTTATGTTGTTTTCAGAAATGAATTGAAGTTCATCCTCAAAAGTGTGGGCAGTGTTCATTTGATCTTTGGAGTACATAATACATATAAATTTGAATGTTTTAAGAAAGTTTGATCTCCTTGTCCTCTGTGATATCATTATCCACCTTGACAAAAGATGGCATAAAAAACAGATGTGTTTACCACTAAGCATTCATCCTTATACAAATGCAGCAGTATTTGTTCCATTTGCCCTTAGAGTTGTGTCTTCCAATACAAACAGTTCAATTGTAAGGAATGAATTAACTGGAAATTCTTGTGCAGCTGTCACCCATAGGCAGGAGTCTTCAAATTCAAGCACTTCCAGAAATCAGAATTGGGAGGATTACCTCCTTCTATTTCCTGATGATATTACACCATAATTTCATAGTTTGGATAATCACATGTCCATTACTGAGGACGGCGGGGCCTTTATAGATTACCATTCTCTTACATATATTGATATAAGGGATCTTATGGAGGTTCCTGTCAAAGAGTTTCATGGTTATTCAGTAGAGTGCCTCAAACAATCTTATGATGGAAATCACACTGATTTGATCTCAATAATTGTGATGCTCAAGGAGATTGAGGATGCATATAGCTATGATTTAATCACAACAATTGAAAGATGTAATGGGCTTGAGGTATAGTTGTTTAAGCACTTCTTCAAAAATTTCATCTGCATTTTGGATTGTTGAATCAATGTTTCTGTGGATTGCCTCAAGTGCAAAGCATGTTTTCCTTGCATTGGACTGATGAAATATATATATTTAACAATTTGGTCTTGATTTTATTTGAAATATCTCTTGTATCTGAGATGAATATCAGTTTGGGATGCAACGCCAAGGTGATGAAAATCTACTATGGGATAGTAATATAGAGTCTACATCTGGTACAAATATGGATCCTAGTGATGGGACCAGTGGAAGTGTTTAAGTTTCACCCAGCATGTTTACACCAGACATGAGAGTTTGCAATGGAAATTGGCTACAGGAGTATGCTACCCTTCAACAGACACATCAATTATTCCCACAAATTTCATTCAACAGTGGGTGAGTTCTTAAATAATGGCCAAGCCCGTAGAGTTTGCAGGATTTAGTTCTATTGACTTCGAGGTTTTCTTGATATGTGCTATGGATGTATTTACTGATATCTTTTATTTCAATGTTGCAGAGATATTGTTTTCTGTGGATTTGGTAGAGTCTGCTAAAGATCATTCCCATGCCCAAAATACATGTTTTTAATAGGTATTTACGCTAGTTTGAGATATTTCATTTTTTGTCTTTTTTGGTTTTGAAAATGCTTATTTTTGTATACTGAGAAACAAAAGATTTACTAGAATTCTAAATTAGTGAGCTAAGCACTGACCATGATGAATTCCTTGCCTAACATTTGTGAGAAGATTCCATATCTAGGACTTTAATTTTTGAATATTTATTTGGAGAATATATTTATTTAGCTACTTCCTATTATTTAAACAATTTCCCACCTTAATCGATAAGAATTGACAATTGCAGTGATGTTGTCTTCAGAAATGAATTGAAGTTCATCCTCAAAAGTGTGGGCAGTCTTCATTTGATATTTAGTGTACATAATACATATAAATTTTAATTTTTCAAGCAAGTTTGATTTCCATGTTCTCCGTGATATCATTATCCACCTTGACAAAAGATGGCATCAATAAAATAAGTGTCTGCCACTAAGCGCTCATACTTAAATCCAAATGCAACAGTATTTGTTCCATCTGCCCTTAGAGCTGTGTCTTCCAATAAAAACAGTTCAGTTGTAAGGAATGAATTCGCTAGAAATTTTGGTGTAGTTGTCATCCACAGGAAGGAGTCTTCAAATTCAAGCACTTCTAGAAATCATAATTTTGGGTATTACCTCCTTCTACTTCCTGATGATATTACACCTGAATTTCATTGTTTGATTAATCAAATGTCTATTACTGAGGATGGTACGTCCTTTATAAATGACCATTCTCTTACATATATCGATATAAGGGATCCTTTGGAGGTTCTTGTTAAAGAGTTTCGTGGTTATTTAGTAGAGTGCCTCAAACAATCTTATGATGGAAATGGCAATGATTTGATCTCAACAATTGTGATGCTTAAGGAGCTTGAGGATGCAAAGAGAAATGATTTAATCCCATCAATTGAAGGATATAATGGGCTTGAAGTATAGTTGTTTAAGCACTTGTTCAAACTTTCATATGCATTTTGGATTGCAGAATCAATGTTTCTGTGAATTGCTTCAAGTGTAGAGCATGTCTGCCTTGCACTCGACTGATGTAATATATATATTTAACAATTTGGTATTTGTTTTAATTGAAATATATCTTTTATCTGAGATGAATATCAGTTTGTGATGCAGCATCAAGGTGATGAAAATCTACTATGGGAAAGTAAGATAAAGTCTTCATCTGGTACAAATATGGATCCCAGTGCTGGGAATGGTGGAAGTGTTCAAGTTTCACCCAGTATGTTTAAGCTAGAGAGGAGAGTTTGCAATGGAAATTGGCTAGATGAGTATGCCACCCTTCAATAGACACATCAATTCTTCCAACAAATTTCTTTCAACATTGGAGAGACAATGGGTGAGTTCTTAAATAATGGCCAAGCCCGTAGAGTTTGCAGGGTTTAGTTTTATTGCCTTCAACATTTTCTTGAATTTCAAATAACAATTTGATATGTACTATGGACGTATTTACTGATATCTTTGGTTCAATGTTGCAGGGAGAGTTTTTTCTTCAGATTTAGTAGAGTTTGCTAAAGATGATTCCCATGCCCAAAATACACGTTTTGAATGGGTATTTACACTAGTTTGAGATATTTCATTTTTTGTCTTTTTTGGTTTTGAAAATGATTATTTTATTATGCTAGAATGTTAAATCTGTGAGCTAAGCATTGACCATGATGAATTCTTTTCCTAACATTTGTGAGAAGATTCCATATCTAGGACTTTAATTTTTGAATATTTCTTTGGAGAATATATTTATTTAGCTACTTCCTATTATTTTAACAATTTGCCACCTTCATCAATAAGAATTGACAATTGTAGTTATGATGTTTTCATAAATGAATTGAAGTTCATCCTCAAAAGTGTGGGAAGTCTTCTTTTGATCTTTGGAGTACCTATAAATTTGAATGTTTCAAGCAAGTTTGATTTCCATGATCTCTTTGATATCATTATCCACCTTGACAAAAGATGGAACCGAAAAAGATGTGTCTGCCAATAAGCACTCATCCTTACATCCAAATGCGGAAGTATTGGTTCCATCTGCCTTTAGAGTTGCGTCTTCCAATACAAATAGTTCAATTGTAAGGAATGAATTAACTGGAAATTCTTGTGCAACTGTCACCCATAGGCAGGAGTCTTCGAATTCAAGCACTTCTAGAAATCGGAATTGGGAGGATTACCTCCTTCTATTTCCTGATGATATTACACCAGACTTTCATAGTTTGGATAATCACATGTCCATTACTGAGGATTGCAGGGCCTTTATAGATTACCATTCTCTTACATATATCGATAACATGTCTTGCTTCCTTGACTTCCATTATATAATACAAGTGTTAGGTACCGTTCTATCCATAGTGATTGAGATCTATGCATATACAAATTATAAACAACAACATACAAACTCTCTGTATATCCCAGTGCGAACGATGTAGATGCTAGGATTGGAAATGCATCATTCTATGCTTTGAGGCTATCTTTATTTAGCTACTTCCTATTATTTTAACAATTTTCCACCTTCATTAATAATAATTGACATTTGCATTTATGTTGTTTTCAGAAATGAATTGAAGTTCATCCTCAAAAGTGTGGGCATCGTTCACTTGATATTTGGAGTACATAATACATATAAATTTGAATGTTTTAAGAAAGTTTGATTTCCTTGTCCTTTGTGATATCATTATCCACCTTGACAAAAGATGGCATAAAAAACAGATGTGTCTACCACTAAGCGCTCATCCTTAAATCCAAATGCAACGATATTTGTTCCATATGCCCTTAGAGTTGTGTCTTCCAATACAAATAGTTGAATTGTAAGGAATGAATTAACTGGAAATTCATGTGCAGCTGTCACCCATAGGCAGGAGTCTTCAAATTCAAGCACTTCTAGAAATTAGAATTAGGAGGATTACCTCCTTCTATTTCTGACGATATTACACAAGACTTTCATAGTTTGGATAATCACATGTCCATTACTGAGGATGGCAGGGCCTTTATAGATTACCATTGTCTTACATATATCGATATAAGGGGTCCTATGGAGGTTCCTGTCAAAGAGTTTCCTGGTTATTCAGTAGAGTGCCTCAAACAATCTTATGATGGAAATCACAATGATTTGATCTCAACAATTGTGATGCTCAAGGATCTTGAGGATGCATATAGAAATGATTTAATCACAACAATTGAAATATGTAATGGGCTTGAGGTACAGTTGTTTAAGCAGTTCTTCAAAATTTTATCTGCATTTTGGATTGCTGAATCAATGTTTCTGTGGTTTGCTTCAAGTGCAGAGCATGTTTTCCTTGCACTAGACTGAGGTAATATATATATTTAACAATTTGGTCTTGATTTTATTTGAAATATCTCTTTTATCTGAGATGAATATCAACTTGGGATACAACGTCAAGGTGATGAAAATCTACTGTGGGATAGTAATATAGAGTCTACATTTGGTACAAATATGGATCCCAGTGATGGGACTGGTGGAAGTGTTCAAGTTTCACCTAGTATGTTTACACTAGGCACGAGAGTTTGCAATGGAAATTGGCTACAAGAGTATGCTACCCTTCAACAGACACATCAATTATTCCCACAAATTTCTTTCAACAGTGGTTGAGTTCTTAAATAATGGCCAAGCCCATAGAGTTTGCAGGATTTAGTTCTATTGACTTCGAGGTTTTCTTGATATGTGCTATGGATGTATTTACTGATATCTTTTATTTCAATGTTGCAGAGATATTTTTTTTTTCTGCGGATTTGGTAGAGTCTGCTAAAGATCATTCCCATGCCCAAAATACACGTTTTGAATAGGTATTAACACTAGTTTGAGATATTTCATTTTTTGTCTTTTTTGGTTTTGAAAATGTTTATTTTTGTATACTGAGAAACAAAAGATTTACTAGAATTCTAAATTAGTGAGCTAAGCACTGACCATGATGAATTCCTTGCCTAACATTTGTGAGAAGATTCCATATCTAGGACTTTAATTTTTGAATATTTATTTGGAGAAGATATTTATTTAGCTACTTCCTATTATTTAAACAATTTCCCACCTTCATTGAGAAGAATTGAGAATTGCAGTTATGTTGTCTTCAGAAATGAATTGAATTTCATCCTTAAAAGTGTGGGAAGTCTTCATTTGATATTTGGAGTACATAATACATATAAATTTGAATTTTTCATGCAAGTTTTATTTCCATGTTCTCTGTGACATCATTATCCACCTTGACAAAAGATGAAATCAATAGAAGATGTGTCCGTTACTAAGCTCTAATCCTTAAATCCAAATGCAACAGTATTTGGTCCATCTGCCCTTAGAGCTGTGTCTTCCAATAAAAAGAGTTCAGTTGTAAGGAATGAATTAACTGGAAATTCTGGTGTAGTTGTCATCCACAGGAAGGAGTCTTCAAATTCAAGCACTTCTAGCACTTCTAGAAATCATAATAAGGGGGGATTACCTCCTTCTACTTCCTGATGATATTACACCTGACTTTCATAGTTTGGATAATCAAATGCCTATTACTGAGGATGGTAGGTCCTTTATAAATTACCATTCTCTTACATATATCGATATAAGGGATCCTTTGGAGGTTCTTGTTAAAGAGTTTCGTGGTTATTTAGTAGAGTGCCACAAACAGTCTTATGATGGAAATGGCAATGATTTGATCTCAACAATTGTGATGCTCAAGGAGCTTGAGGATGCAGAGAGCAATGATTTAATCCCATCAATTGAAAGATATAATGGGATTTAAGTACAGTTGTTTAAGCACTTGTTCAAACTTTCATATGCATTTTGGATTGCAGAATCAATGTTTCTGTGGATTGCTTCAAGTGCAGAGCATGTTTTCCTTGCACTCGACTAATGTAATATATATATTTAACAATTTGTTCTTGGTTTTATTTGAAATATCTCTTTTATCTAAGATGAATATCAGTTTGCGATGTAGCATCAAGGTGATGAAAATCTATTATGGGAAAGTAAGATAGAGTCTGCATCTGGTACAAATATGGATCCTAGTGTTGGGACTGGTGGAAGTGTTCAAGTTTCACCCAGTATGTTTAAGCCATACATGAGAGTTTGAAATGGAAATTGGCTAGATGAGTATGCCACCCTTCAACAGACACGTCAATTCTTCCAACAAATTTCTTTCAACACTGAAGAGACAGTGGGTGAGTTCTTAAATAATGGCCAAGCCTGTAGAGTTTGCAGGATTTAGTTTTATTGCCTTCAACATTTTATTGAATTTCAAATAACAATTTGATATGTACTATGGATGTATTTACTGATATCTTTGGTTCAATGTTGTAGGGAGAGTTTTCTCTTCAGATTTAGTAGAGTTTGCTAAAGATGATTCCCATGCCCAAAATACACGTTTTGAACGGGTATTTACACTAGTTTGAGATATTTCATTTTTTGTCTTTTTTGGTTTTGAAAATGCTTATTTTATTATACTGAGAAACAAAAGATTTACTAGAATGTTAAAGCAGTGAGCTAAGCACTGACCATGATGAATTCTTTTCCTAACATTTGTGAGAAGATTCCATATCTAGGACTTTAATTTTTGAATATTTTTTTGGAGAATATATTTATTTAGCTACTTCCTCTTATTTTAACAATTTTCCACCTTCATCAATATGAATTGACAATTGCAGTTATGATGTTTTCATAAATGAATTGAAGTTCATCCTCAAAAGTGTGGGTAGTCTTCTTTTGATCTTTGGAGTACATATAAATTTGAATGTTTCAAGCAAGTTTGATTTCTATGTTCTCTTTGATATCATTATCCACCTTGACAAAAGATGGAATCAAAAAAAGATGTGTCTGCCACTAAGTGCTCATCCTTACATCCAAATGCGGTGGTATTTGTTCCATCTTCCCTTAGAGTAGCGTATTCCAATACAAATAGTTTAGTTGTAAGGAATGAATTAACTGGAAATTCTGGTGCAACTGTCACCCATAGCAACGAGTCTTCAGATTCAAGCACTTCTAGAAATTAGAACTACTTCTTGATGATATTATACCAGACTTTCACTATTTGGATAATCACATGTCCATTATTGAGGATGGTAGGGCCTTTATAGATGACCATTCTCTTACATATATCGATATAAGGGATCCTATGGAGGTTCTTGTCAAAGAGTTCCCTGGTTATTTAGTAGAATGCCTCAAACAGTCTTATGATGGAAATGGAAATGATTTGATATCAAAAATTGCGATGCTCAAGGAGCTTGAGGATGCAAATAGAAATGATTTAATCCCAGAAATTGAAAGATATAATGGGCTTGGGGTATAGTTGTTTAAGCACTTCTTCAAACATACATATGCATTTTGGATTGCTGAATCAATGTTTCTGTGGATTGCTTCATGTGCAGAGCATGTTTTCCTTGCACTCGACTAATGTAATATATATATTTAATAGTTTGGTCTTGATTTTATTTGAAATATGTCTTTTATTTGATATGAATATCAGCTTGGGATGCAACATCAAGGTGATGAAAACCTACTGTGGGAAAGTAAGATAGATTCTACATCTGGTACAAATAGGGATCCTAGTGCCGGGACTGGTGGAAGTGTTCAAGTTTCACCCAGTATGTTTACACTAGACATGAGAGTTTGCAATGGAAATTGGATACAGGAGTATGCTACCCTTCAACAGACACATCAGTTCTGCCCACAAATTTCTTTCAACACTAGAGAGACTCGACATAATGTGTGAGTTCTTAAATAATGGCCAAGCCCGTAGAGTTTGCAGGCTTTAATTCTATTGACTGCGACGTTTTATTGAATTTCAAATAACAATTTGATATGTACTATGGACATATTTACTTATATCTTTGGTTCAATGTTGCAGGGAGAGTTTTTTCTTCGGATTTCATAGAGTTTGCTGAATATCATTCACATGCCCAAAATACATGTTTTGAACAAGTATTCACATTAGTTTGAGATATTTCATTTTTTGTCAATTCTGGTTTTAAAAATGCTTATTTTCTTATACTGAGAAACAAAATATTTACTAGAATGTTAAATCAGTGAGCTAAGCACTAACCATGATGAATTCCTTGCCTCACATTTGTGAAAAGATTCCATATCTAGGACTTTAATTTGTGAATATTTCTTCAGAGAATATCTTTATTTAGCTACCTCCTATTATTTTAACAATTTGCCACCTTCATCAATAAGAATTGACAATTGTAGTTATGGTGTTTACAGAAATGAATTGAAGTTCATCCTCAAAAGTGTGGGCAGTCTTCATTTGATCTTTGGAGTACATATAAATCTGAATGTTTCAAGCAAGTTTTATTTCCATGTTCTCTGTGATATCATTATCCACCTCTATGAAAAATGGAATAAAAAAAAGATGTGTCTACCACTAAGCGGTCATCCTTAAATCCAAATGCAACAGTATTTCTTCCATATTCCCTTAGAGCTGCGTCTTTTAATACAAACAGTTCATTTGTAAGGAATGAATTAACTAGAAATTATGGTGCAACTGTCACCCATACGAAGGAGTCTTAAAATTCAAGCACTTCTAGAAATCTCAATTGGGAGGATTATCGCCTTCTACTTCTTGATGATATTACACCAGAATTTCATAGTTTGGATAATCACATGTCCATTACGGAGGATGGTAGGGATTTTATAGATGACCATTCTCTTACATATATCGATATAAAGGATCCTATGGAGGTTCTTGTCAAAGATTTTCATGGTTATTCAGTAGAGTGCCTCACATAGTCTTATGATGGAAATGGCAATGATTTCATCTCAATAATTGCGATGCTCAAGGAGCTTGAGGATGCAGATAGAAATGATTTAATTCCAACAATTGAAAGATATAATGGGATTGAGGTACATTTTTTTAAGCACTTATTCAAACATTCATATGCATTTTGGATTGTTGAATCAATGTTTCTATGGCTTGCTTCAAGTGCATAGAATGTTTTCCTTGCACTGGACTGATGTGATATATATTTAACAATTCAGTCTTGATTTTATTTGAAATATTTCTTTTATCTGAGATGAATATCAGTTTGGGATGCAGCATCAAGGTGATGGAAATCTACTGTTGGAAAGTAAGATAGAGTCTGCATCTGGTACAAATATGGATCCCAGTGTTGGGACTGGTCGAATTGTTCAAGTTTCACCCAGTATGTTTACACTAGACAAGAAAGTTTGCAATGGAAATTGGCTATAGGAGTATGATACCCTTCAACAGAGACATCAATTCTGCCCACAAAATTCTTTCAACACTGGAGAGAGTCGAGACAGTGGGTGAGTTCTTAAATAATGGCCAAGCTCGTAGAGTTTGTAGGCTTTAGTTCTATTGACTTCGACGTTTTCTTAAATTTCAAATAACAATTTGATATGTCCTATGGATGTATTTATTGATATCTTTGGTTCAATGTTGCAGGGAGAGTATTTTCTTTGTATTTGGTAGAGTCTGCTAAAGATCATTCCCATGCCCAAAATACATGTTTTGAACAGGTATTTACACTATTTGAGATATTTCATTTTTTGTCTTTTCTGGTTTTGAAAATGCTTATTTTATTATACCGAGAAACAAAAGATTTACTAGAATGTTAAATCAGTGAGCTAAGCATTGACCATGATGAATTTCTTGCCTAACATTTGTGACAAGATTCCATATCTAGGACTTTAATTTGTAAATATTTCTTTGGAGAATAGCTTTATTTAGCTACTTCCTATTATTTTAGTAATTTGCCACCTTCATCAATAAGAATTGACAATTGCAATTATGTTTTTTTTCAGAAATGAATTGAAGTTCATCCTCAAAAGTGTGGGCAGGCTTCATTCGATCTTTGGAGTACATATAAATTTGAATGTTTCAAGCAAGTTTGATTTCCATGTTCTCCGTGATATTATTATCCATGTTGAAAAAAGATGGCATAAAAAAAAGATGTGTCTACCACTAAGCGCTCATCCTTAAATCCAAATGCAGCAGTATTTGTTCCATCTTCCCTTAGAGATGCATCTTCCAATACAAACAGTTGAGTTGTAATGAATGAATTAACTGGAAATTTTGCTGCAGTTGTCACCCATAGGAAAGAGTCTTCAAATTCAAGCATTTCTAGAAATCATAATTAGGAGGATTACCGCCTTCTACTTCTGATGATATTACACCATACTTTCATAGTTTTTATAATTACATGTCCATTACTGAGGATGGTAGGGACTTTATAGATGACCATTCTCTTACATATATCGATATAAGGGATCCTATGGAGGTTCTTGTCAAAGAGTTTCATGGTTATTCAGTAGAGTGCCTCAAATAGTCTTATGATGGAAATGGCAATGATTTGATCTCAAAAATTGCGATGCTCAAGGAGATTGGGGATGTAGGATGCAAATAGAAATGATTTAATCCTAACAATTGAAATATATAATGGGCTTAAGGTACAGTTGTTTAAGCACTTATTCAAACTTTCATATGCATTTTGGATTGTTGAGTCAATGTTTCTGTTGATTTGTTCAAGTGCAGAGCATGTTTGGCTTGCACTGGCCTGATGTAATATATATATTTAACAAATTGGTCTTGATTTTATTGAAATATCTCTTTTTTCTTAGATGAATATCAGTTTGGGATGCAGCATCAAGGTGATGAAAACCTACTATGGGAAAGTAAGATAGAGTCTGCATCTGGTACAAATATGGATCCCAGTGTTGGGACGGGTGGAAGTGTTCAAGTTTCACCCAGTATGTTGACACCAGACAGGAGATTTTGCAATGGAGATTTCATTCAGACATACTGTCAAATAGGTGGCATCCATGATCTATATCCCAATATTTTTCATATCGTGTAATTATTCTAGTCCACGATATAGACATGCTAAAATTGATTCTTTGAAATCCAACTTTGTTTAATCTGTATTAGTTTGACCATATTCAGGATATTGAATATGAATAATTCTTTCAGATCATAGCTACAATTACAATTTGTTAGTGTTTTATATATTGAATAAATGTCTAAAATAATTTTGTTTAATGGTATAGTTATTTTTAGAGGTTTTGACTTGTCCATTTTTTCTTGAGCCCAGACAGATCAAAGAAATATTTTTATAAAGAATTGGATAAAATTATATTAGAAGCATGGGATGTTATTGTGGAGGTGCTAACAACCCACACCACATTGAAGGTTTCAACCTCTAGTATGGTATCCTAGAATAGATCAAACTAGAAAGTTGAATATTTGCACTTTCTAAAACAATCAACTGCTATAAGGAAGAAAGGATATTTGTTCTGATGAAAGGGTGTGGGATGCCCATGATATTTTAAATTACACATATAATTATGGTTTCCCCAACATGCTTTCCCCATTTTCACAATTATAAGAAGAATCACTCAATTATAAGAGATTGAAAAGTTTAAAAGTTTATAGTATGGCCCAAATGTAGGGCCTTTAAGAAGAGAAACATATCATAAATCTAAAAATCGGAAGTTGTATTAAAAAGGAAAATTTGAAAATTGGACTTGTACTTGCTCAACTTTTCATCTGTATTGTTGCTCTGTGTTCCAAAGTGTCCTTCCAAGCACCAAAAGTGTCGTTATAATATTTTATCCAAGTTGCCACTACACATTTCAATCTACATAATGGGAGAATGTCTCAACGATTATAAGCAGTGTGGAATAATTTAAAACTAATGCTAGTGGGGCACTGAATAATTTTTTTTTAGATGAAAAGGTTAAAACTTAATTTCAAGTCAAAGTTGGATATGGAGGTTTTGGGTTGTTCAAAAAAAAATGTCACAAAGCCATATTAATTATCGGAAATTTCAAATTTATGTCTTCATTTTATGTTCTCTATACAAGGAACCACCATAAGGCTAGAATCTCAATGGCTTTGAACCCTTCAAATTTTAAGAATGAACTTCAAATAAAACACTCCCAAAGAACACTCTTGTTGAAGCAAGTACACTAAAATTAGCATTAGGACCTAATAATGAGGCAGAAGCATTTTTTCTATGCCAATGTCCTTTCCATCCTATCTGATAAAGGGGTATGCAAAGTAACATTGGTGGGAGATTTAACAGTAGTCATCAAATCCATGTAGCACAAGTCCTCCATTGTCGGAGATTGTGCAAAGAATATAACATGTAGCTCCGGGATTTGAGAACATCAAGTCCTATCATGTTCTTTAGGAGAAAAACAAACTCAATGATGAGCATGGTTGGAAGGAGTTTGTGAATGAAATGAAACCAAAAATGCAACCCTATGACTCCAAAATTTGTCCTACAATGCAACGATGACAGGATGGGGAGTGATTTCATCAACATCCCTCCTTTGTTTCCTTCCACAACTCACTGATGTGAGAATTAAAGGAGAGTACAATGGTGGCGATGAATGAATGTGGCTTTAGCTAGCCTGCAACTTGAGCCTGGGAGGAATTAATGGCCATAATTTTATACCACAGCTTCCTTTTTGTGTTCAATTGACAGAGGAGACCAAACATTTGGTTGAAAATTAGTGGTCAACCTGGGTTTTTTGTGATTGCTCCAGACCCTTTTGCAATTGGCCATTGTGGCTCCCTCCCACTAGAGTGGAGGATGTTTGGTTTTAAAAAAAGTGAATTTTATTCAGTATTTGGTCTTTGGTTCTCAAGTACATGGTATTAAGTGAGTGCTATTTGGATTGCTTTTACAAGACAAGGAAACAAGTGTGAATAGAAGATGGGAGGTAGTAGGATTTGTTGGTGCCATCTCATTCAAGCAATCAACAAAAAGAGACTTCCATGGCACATTGCCATTGCAAACAAGGTGGTTACACGTTTTGAAAACTTAATGATATGAAATAAGTCCTGCAACAAGGCTTGATTATTTGTAGGGGCCAATGGTACTAGTAAAACTATTGCAATGGATTTATCCAGAGCCTGCAGAAAGCCTCTATTCTGTCAATGTATCATTACTAGGATTTTCTAATGTCTGGCACTTCTCCAGTCTATTTTGGGCCTGCTACTATGAATCTTTATTCTGGACATAGATGCAAAAAGGGGGAAACTTCTCTTTAGTACTAAAAAATTACCACTTGAAACTTGAAAATTGAAACGACCTTGAGTTGAGATAATTCTCAGAAGCAAACCTTTGATTTCCTTTACTATGAACTAATTCTTGTTTCTCTTCTATGTAGGAATGATTTGCACGGAGCTAAGACTTGGGACTTGAGCCTTTGATTTTTTTAAAATTTCATGTTGAATTGGTTCAAGAACCTTCTTTCCTCCATGTTCTAATACTAGTTTTTATTATATAAATTTTCATGCTTTTCATGGTCATTGGTTAGCATGAGCAAGTGGTTGTTTGACTTTCATGTAAACTTGATTTGCATGGGGATAATATTTGAGAACGGTCTCTCAAATATTGGACAAGGAATTCTCTCTACTTTATATTTCGAACTTCTTTAATTATAGACATTATTTTAGTAAAAAATCCTTATTTTTCAGTAAAGTTACAGACTAGGGAGAATTTCTCTATACCTACCATGATCACTGCATAATAAAATCTAATATGATTGACCATCTATTCTGCTAATATAGTACCCAAAATTTTATTAGTTTTACAGACATGACTTGGGTAGCATTTGAAGAATGTCTGGAGCTATGCTCTAATTTTCTTGAGTAAAATGAACTAATATTATTGATCTTAAATCTATTCTGTATGGATAGGTGAATGGAAGTATTTTTCCATCTTTAGTAATCTCAACGTACTGCACACACTTGTGCTATAGTGGACTTTAAAGTGAACCAAGGGACTATGAATGTAATCTTATCCATGGTCACATGAAAGTTGTTTCTACCAGCACTTTGTTACTGGGAATGCTTACAACAGTTCTCTCAATAGTTTATTCTACAGTTCGTGTTGGTTCCTCAACTACATTTCTTTCACCTCCATCCTCACCAAGGGAAGGTTATTTTCATTCCAATAATGAGTTCCCTTAACATTTTTTTTAGATTTCTTTAGATACTTGCTTTTTGTATGAGAAATAAACAGTAAAAATTCACCCCTAAACAGAACCAAAATGGTAACTGTACAAGTTTTTACTCCAAAAAAATTTCAATAACATGCAATTCAGGTCCATTTGTGTAAATTGTATGAAACAAATTATATAAACTGCATGGAATCCAAACTAGGGTACAACAAATAACCTACAAAAGAAAGAATTGAGTTTTATCATTTGCTTTGTTGATGCACCTTGCTTTGGCAAATTATGGGCTGAAAGTTTCTTTCACCTTGATAGTTTTCCTTTGGTTTTGTTGCATGGTACTCCCTTGAGATGAGTATGGAATTAGTTTTTCCATCTTGACTTATTAGTTATTTATCACTCTTAGCCGTCTACATTGATCTACCATTTAATATTTTTTTTCTCATTACTGTGTGCCTTTTCTGGTAGAATTGTCAATATGGTTACGGACTGGAACCTTGATACTCCAAGATTAGGTTTGTGCCATTTAGAGTTCCATAATATTGAAATTTCCCAACAAAGTTGTTGTACAGTGCTAAAAAAGGTGTTAGTGGGATATTTTATACCTCCTGTGAACTTGAGAAGCCATCATCATCCTACTTCTAGACTTATTGAGGAAGTGGAATACCCAGTTTAACTTATGTGCTTAGAATTTAGAAGAATTTACTGGAAAGTATTATTTATCTTGTGTTTCTGGCAAGTTTTTCCAATTACTTCTGATAAGTTGTAGTCACTTGACTTCCTCTTGAATGTAAAAAAGGCCATCTGTAGTTCTGTAATGTAGGGAATCATCGCCTCAATATTCTCCTAAGATGTCAAGAATTTTACTGTTTTAGGGAGAAACGTGCATACTGTAATTGACCATCATGATAGTTTTGCTGCCATTATCATGTCAAGTTCCTAATTAAAGTTCATAATTCTAAAAAATCAAACTCTTATGTACATGCTTATTAATGCAATCATCTTTCTAATTCTTTAGCAGGTTCTGAGAAGCCTTTTCTTTAATTTGATGAGATAGAGGAAGAACACAAGAATACGTAGAAATATGAAGACTGGCCTGTCACATATTTGTACACTTTTTTCCATGTTATTTTTTCGCTTTCCAGCATGTATTCAGATATGCTTCTAACTTGCTGGACAAGTTCAAAAATAGATGGTGAAAACTCATTGGTTTCGGTTGGTATATTGTTTGGGTGGGGATCTGCACATAATGGATTACAACAACACTGTACATTTGGTCTCTTTTTCCTCCTCTCCTATTTCATGACAGGGAATTCTTTTGAAATTTTAAATGGATATTTCTAAAGCTTTAGTTGTAGAAAATGATATCCCATGAACATGAAGCTTACATATGCAATAACTACAGAGGAAATACCTATCTAAGAATCTTGTCTACAATTTCAAAATGGAGCCTCCACTATCGACAAATTCCCATTTCAGGCATATACGACTTATAGTACAGCATGAGTGGGCCTAATGGTTAAGAGCATGTGTTTCCTCTTAGGAGGTCACGGGTTCAAATCCAGAGGGGGGTAGTGTATGTACACCTCTGTAGACTTTAGCAGTTAAATCGCTACGCAGAGGGGGGTCCCTTGTCCCACAAACAAGGGGGTCTCATACACCAATTTGGTGTCTCGCTTGGTGGTGACCTTAAAAATAGATTATTATTATTATTATTATAAGGTTTTCACAGTTATTGCATACTGATAATACATATCACATACCTTACCTTGTTTATATATTTTGTAAGTTGGAATTCTCAAAATAAGTTACTTTGGATGTGTGTTAAACCTAGAAAGTTCTTGTAGTCTAATTGTCCTTTTTTATAAACATTAATAAAATTACGTCATTGTTATGATGTTTCGATTGATTTTATTGCTTATTCTTCACAATTAATAAATTTATGTCATTGTTATGATGTTTCGATTTATTTTCTTGCTTCTTCACAATCCCTTTATATGGAAAAATCCCTCCCCACAAAAATTTCATAACATTGATGGTTATGATATTATATGAAAATGTTTTTGGTTGTGAGATGAAATCAATCTTATTCATATCCTTTCATTGCAAGAAATCTTGCTTATAGTGGCAATGAAATAGTACAAGCATTCCAATATCTTTCCCTTGTCTTCTTTCAATTATTTCTTCTACATTTTTTTGTTATATATGTTGGATTTGAAAATAGTTATGTTAGTATCATTTGATTTTAAGAAATAACAAAATCTTGCCAATATTTTCTCATATATTCAGGCATGCCAAGAGATATTTCATAAATTGGTTGATTTAATTGGTATCACATCCATCATAGAGGTATTCCGTTCTCTCTGGTAACATGAATGGATATGCCAGATAGGAAAAATTGTACATAGCTCTTAGGAATTAGTTTATCATAAATACTAGTTACTTGTAAGTTGTAATAGTAATAATTATATAGTTTGTATATCGCTATCTATCATAAATTTGTTTGAATACCATCATTGTCAAGCAATAACAACTTCTTAAAGGGTGCTAGCTCAATGGTAGAGTTCCTTCCTAATTATACGCAAGAGCTTGGTGGTTCGATTCCTCTGCACCCTATCATAAATTTGTGACTGCAAAAACAGCTAAATTCGCATATATACGACTATTAGTAGCTAATTTACTGTATCTTAGTCATATTTAGCTTAGTCATTAATATGTTATCATCTAGTGGTTTATTTAGTCATATATGTGGTCATTAATTGTTGCAATTAGTGACTAAATTAGTGACTAAATCAATGACTAAATCCATGAGTAAATCATTGACTAAATCATTAACTAAATCATTGACTATCAATGACTATCAATGAATAAATCAATGACTAAATCATTGACTATCAATGACTAAATCAATGACTAATAATTCAAGCTATTAATGACTAAGTGAAATATGACTAGCTATAAGATAGTGGAAATTAGATACTATTAGTCGCCGACTCAAAAATAGTCATTTATAGCCTAATTTTAGTCATTTTTTTAGTCATTAATTTCTCATTTTGTACTAGTGTTCATCACATACGTTCTAAACATATCCTCCAAAATATGATTTACTTGTTATGTGTGTTCGTCTGTCTACGGGTGGTAAGCGGTACCGAAATTTAACTATGTTTGTAAGCCAGAGAAAAAAGATCTCCAGAATTTACTGGTAAACATTGTGTATCAATCCAAAATAATTTCCTTGGGTATCCCATGCAATTGAAATATCTCCTTTAGGAATATGTCATCAATGTGAACTTCTTTATATGTTGACTTAATTGGAATAAAGTGTGTCGCTTTAGACAACTTATCGACCACTACAAAGATGGAATCATTATGATTATTTGTATTTGAAAAAACCGTAATGAAATCCATCCTGATAAACTCCCATTTCCATTACATAATGGGTAATGGTTGTAGTAACCTTGAAGGATGTTGTTGCTCAACTTTGACCAGCTCACAATCTTGGCATTTTGCGATGAATAGTGCTATGTTGTCCTTTAACTTAAGCCATAAAAAGTGTTTCTTTACTATCGATATCATATTTGTATATCCTCGGTGCCCCAAGTAGGTATTTTTATGGAACTCTATTAGAATGTTGGACATGATGTCTCCTCCCTCCGAAACATACAACCATCTCTTTGGACCACAATAGTCTTGTTTTATCTACCTTATATTCTTTCTGTTGTTGGAATAACAAGTCCTCCTGAATATTTTTGAGGACTTCAAAATAGAAACGGTCAAATCCACTTTCCTTTATGATCCTATCATGTAAATCCAAATTGGTTTGGCTCAAAGTTACCTAATACAACATATGACCTTGTCGACTTAAAGCATCGATGATTTTGATTTCTTTTCCTTTTATGTCCTTTAATTCGAAGTGGTACTCACTAAGGAAGGCCAACAATCTGGTTTGCTTGGAATTTAGATCTAGTTGGTTAAACAAATACTTCAGAACCATGCTTTATGTCTTTAGGATAAAATTCTTCCCCATGAGGCAGTGATTCCACATCTTCAAGGCGTGGATAATGGTCACTAGCGCAAGATTGTGTGTGGGATAGTTTTGTTCATGTTATTTTAATTTCTGTGACCCATAAAAAATTGCGTAGTCATTTAGCATGAGGACTCCACCAAGCCCTTCCTTTCTTGCATCTGTGAAAACAACAAAATCCTCATCAGGATCCACAATTCGTAGTATAGGTGTAGTAGTCAAGAGTTTTTTAAGTTTCTGGAAGCTTTCCTTGCACTTGGTCATCCACGTGAATTTATTTTCCTTCTTTTGTAAGGAGGTCATGGGACAAGGAATCCTTGAAAAGTTATCAATGAAATTTCGGTAGTAACCCATTATTACCAAAAATGACCTAATGTCTTAGACACAAGTAGGGGTAGGCCATTCTTCGATGGCTTTAATATTTTTTGGGTCGATGACTATCCCTTTCTCATAAATTATGTGACCTAGGTATTGTGTTTGTGGTTTGTAAAAACAACATTTTCTAAACTTACCTTAAAGTTGGTGTTACTGTAACAACCATAGACCAAAATGCATTACTACAAACTCATAATGGTTGTATCAAGTCTGAAAGGTGGTTTTGTGTATATCTTCATCACATATCCTTACCTAGTGGTATCTGGATCACAAGTTGATCTCCGAAAAGATATTTTCTCCTTCGACTTGATTGAACAAGTCATCGATCCTAGGGAGTGGGTAATGGTACTTGATGGTCATCTTGTTCAGTTGTTGGTCATTGATGCACATTGGAATCATACCCTCCTTATTATTTAGAAATAGTATAGGTTCTCCCCAAGGAGACACACTAGGACAGCTATAATCCTTCTCTATCAACTCTTGTAACTGTAACTTGAGCTTCACAAACTCTGGTGGTATCATGAGCTATGGGGATTTGAATCTGGTACTGACCATGGTGTCAAATCGATGGAAAAATATAAGTCCCGCTAGGTTGGTAGTCCTGGTATTTCCTTGAGAAATACATCCTTGAAGTCTACAAGAACCGAAAATTCCTCAATTTGATGTTCTCTCTCAGCTTCTACATCCTGTATGTTAACTACAAAAAGTTTTCATTCCTTCCTTATACATTTGTAACACCCCAAGAATTAATTATTATTAATTGTGATGGAAATACTTTATTATTATTTTATTATTCTTTTACTATTCTTGATAGACTAGTCAAGGATAAAACATTTTGTAATCAAAACACATTTATGTAATAAAATATGTTGAAGGGGGACAATAGTGGATATAGATGTTGAAGAGTGTTTTCTTACTCGGAAGAGGAAAAAGACAAGTGGAAAAAACCACTGAGGGGGAATTCAGGATGCAGGAGGAATCATCCCTAGAAATCAGGTCACAACTCCTAGTTCAGTGTTGAAGACGAGGCTCATAAATGACCAAGTCCTAGGAAAAATACTATAAATTAGTATGTCCATAAGTAGAAAAGGATATAATTGGAAGGGGATTAAACTTCTATGATATGCAAGAGATGGCACATTAATATTTTTCTCTTGTGGTTCGGTGAACAAGCTCGGGGGTTCTGGGAAAAGTAACTTGGATGCTTTAGGATTTGGTTGGGAGGAAAACCACATCCACTCTTGTTTTCCCAACATTGGCGCTAGGTTTCTACTTTTCATGCTTAATGTTGTTGAATGTTTTTCACCTACATCTATAGTAGTTAAACGTAGTTTGTTTTTTACTAGTCTACTGTTGTTATACTTGTACCTTGTTCTTTATGGAGTAAAATCCATTAGTTCTAATCTTCACAGAAGTTCCTATATTCAACTGTATATTTTCTAGATGCATCTTTTTCTCTAGATATCTCTACTCTATATTTTTAAGTTAAATTAGTCATTGGATTTACAATATATGTTTATAGATATAAATATGCATTCTTCTATGTAAGCGAATGAATCTAATGTATGCAATGTTTATCGCATTTCATTACATGAACCTATAATATCAGGTTAAATAATATTAGTATATGGATTTGTAGATTTTAGCTTAAATCCCTTTAAATAATAATAATAATAAGTATTAGGACCTATGATTTAATTAAGTAAAGTAATAAGCATTGAATAAATATATGTATAGGAAAAAGTGTTTGGAAATATCATAAGAATTTACATAGGAGATACTATAGAAACATTGTATAGATCCCATTTCTTTTCAAACTAATGATCTAAAGAACATCATAACAACTTATGATTACAAACAGATCCCTTTATATACACGTATCCTAGAATATATTTATCCTCATTATATTACAGATTGGCGAAGAACAAGTTTATGGATCCAAGATCCTTAATTATGTATTATAATTATAGATTGTCTACTCTATAGCAAACTTGAAGGTTGTTTATATTTAAAAAACCTTGATCTATTATATACTATCACAACAAAAGTCACGAGATCGAATCCATTAAAGTTTACAATATAAATTAATGGATTGGGGATCCTTTAACTTCCCTTAGTAGGATTAGATAATAAAATAACAATTGAAAGTCAATCGACAAAATTGATTGATGAATTAATTATGAGACCTATTATTACAATTGAGGCCAATCATCGTAGGTAAGTACACACTATGGATACTGAGAATTTTAAATGAAAATAGTTTGTTATAATTTCCACACACTCCCATGACAATTGTGGGATCAGATCCCTTATTTTAACCAAAAAAATATTTTAAGGCAAATCTATACACAGTTAAATACGCCAGCTATCACAATATTCCTTATGACAGGAGGATTGGTGTTTTAGGAAACAACCACATCATGGTTTCCAAGCCGAGTTTAAATAACATCCAATAACAACTAATAAATATACAGTATAATTAAAATTATTATACAGAGGCAGATCCCCGGTTCCTCTTAAGTTGGGACTCAATACTCACGAAGGTCCTAGGATTGAGTCCCATGCAGTTTGAATGGAATGAAAATAAAACTAATTAAAATGAAAAGAAATAATGTAATAATAATAAACCATATTAAAAATATTAAAAAAATTGACTCATCGGTCAAATCTACACACACATAGACTGACATATCGATTTTGTACAAGAAATAATTAAATATACAGTCCAACAATTATATCTTATATTTTAAAACACTTACAAGATGGCCGTAAGAATATTCAGAGAAGAAAACATTGCATCATATAGTAATAATAGGCTATGTATTACATATATGGTGTAAGCAAAGGAAATGCGTTCCCTATATATAGTCGTGAGTTCATCCACGATGGCGGCCGAGGGTTTATATAAAATCCCCACAATAATCTTTTTACAACAATGATTTTAAGAAAATAGCTGACACTCTATTTATATCAAACAGAGTTAACAATACATATTTTATACATATCAAAGTGGTCATAAGACCCTTCCACGAGCTCCCACTTTAAACCCAAAATTGTATCAAATATTATACAGGAGTAAGACCCATTAAGGATACTTCAAAAACCCTATCGAAGTTTAATATAAAACATAGTTTATTCATTACAGTGCAACAAATAGGATTTAAGACATCATAGTCTCGAGAGGGGGTTTCTAATTTCATATTAATAACTCACTTAAACATAATAAGAACAACCACTTATTTGTTGTTGCGGCCCCATGAAGTCACCCAGGTTACGTGCAACCAAGAATGAGAGGATTCAACATGCAATAGAGAAAATGGTAAAACTAGTAAAGAGATTCACAAAGCAGAGATGGAATCACATACTTGGGAGTTAGAAGACGCGAGACTAGGAGGAAGAGATGCGGTCACTTCCTCTCCGGCACCAAAAATCTACATATAAACCTTGAATCCTTTTAGTACCTACTTAATATTTTAAAATAAGTTTAAAGAAGAAGTAACTTGTAGATATTTCTTCCTTGTGAAGTGTTGACAACAAAATCCAAGGGTTTTCTCCTATGAGATCCCTTATCTCACCATAACCTACATTTCAAACCTTAAAACCCTTAGTATCATTCTTATAGAACAATTAGATAAATTAATGAAAAGAATTGCAGTATTGGGCTTATTCAATATCTGAGATAGGATAAATGTGTGATTGGGAAACTAGACTGGATCATCAAAGCTCTGTAAGGAGAAGAGTTGGTCGAGATAGCCACAAAAATATTTACCTCACACAAATGACATAGATAGAGTAAGAGTGCACCTTTTCACACCATAAACACAAACAAACCAGACCAAGTGCAGAGCTCGGACGCACACGACCTCCGACCACCAACATACCGAAATGAGGTTTAGGATCAAGTAATGACCATCAAAAACCATTTTCAAACATCAAGTGAATCTCACCCTCCATGTGTAGGGAATGTATATTACTCTTTAGTGCCTCATGGGTCATGGTTGTGCTGCAAACTCACATCCAGGATGAGTTTAATTATCAACCAAGGACAAATTATTACAATTCAAAAATTTCGCATTAAATGTTGGGAAATGTTGTAAAAACAATCATAACTTATACCTTGGGTTGTCGAGTTATACATATGTTACAAACTTAGCTTTTCAAGTCAACCATCACGTTGGAGAACCACATATTGTAACTATCACTTTTATGTTTAAAACCTTTACAATACTTTTGGTTGGGGTCAGATTCCATAGTGGGAGATGGAAAGCCACATACTCCTCTAATGAAGGTAATAAGACATGTTAAAACCAAGGTCCATACCTTAGTTGTGGGTTAGAATAAGTTATTGGGTGGGATTTATTTAGAAATTTAAAAATAAAACCTTAAAACCCATAATCACTTATTAACCTGTAGGGTGTTTAATTTTTGTTAAAAACAATGACAAAAATAGGTAGTTCCACACCAAGCTCAAATAGGTAAAACCTATTTTTATTCATAACAAGTGATAACCATATGGGAAACCATACTTACATACCGTAATCCACCCATTCTTAGGGGAAGGTCATACACACATAGTGTAACTAAGTTAAGGCTAAGCCTTTACTATAAAAGTATTAACTTGTACATTCACCTAAAGGAGTATGGTTGAAGGTTCTGAGAGGATCTCACCTTTATAAAATTAAACAAATCCCGTCATAGGAAACATGACAATAAATATTAGAACAAGTAGTATTTTAAACATATAACTGTTTCTAAAGTAAACATGAAAATAACACATGCAAATGATTTTTTTTATATATGATTTTGAGGTGTATTACAACATTTCTTCGCTTGTAAGGTGGATATCTGTCTAATAGAAACCTTATTGGGTATTCCTTGAATATTTGTTTAATTCCCTTGCTTGTATGTCCATAAGATTGACTTGTTTAAACAGTCAAGCATGACATGGTGTTATTCCAACCACTCCATTCCTATAAGTACGTCATACGATACTAAGGGTAAGATACTTAGATCTACCTTAGATCGAAAACCATTCATGTCTATCTCACAATCTTTTATTAGTTCTGAAACCTTTGTTTTTGTACTATTGTCTAGGTGTACTAGCCATGGTTTCTCATGTTTTAGTTTGTTTATTTTACAAGTATCAACAATCTTGCAGAAAACATATCTTCAACAAGCACTGGGATCAATTAAAATTGAAATAGAATTGTTTGAAACCTTACCTTCTATTTTGACCATAGTGTCCTGATGGTCTTCTTGTTGGTTGTCGAGTGCCGCAAAGATCCTAGGTGTAATAACCATTTCTTCTACTGTTGGGTGTTTTTGTAGGTTGTGTAGGACTCCATTAGTCTTGTTTGGATAATCTTCAGCGTAATGGGGCCCTTGGAGTTTCCAAAAGCTAAACTGCAGTGGGGAAGCCTTTGCTCCTCTGTTTGATGTTGTTCTGTTGGTATTTGGCGTGACCACATTTGGTCGTGCACCGGTTTTGTTGAAATTTCTGTTAGACAGAAAAATTATATATATATATATTATTTATTTTTTATTTATTTTTCTGTATGGATGTGGTTTAAAACCAGGTTTTTATTTTTTCGAGAAGGTCATAGGCATGTCTCAACTTCTTTTTATATTTTCCTATCTCTTTTTTCCATGTTCATAACAAAGTCTAGCCTTGTGCAAGGTATTGTCTAGTTTTTTGCGCATGTCAAACTCAATTCTTTCTCGAAACTTTGGAGGAATACATCCCAAAAATTGTTGTATCTTGACCTTTTCGTCCTTTATGTAAGGTGCTTAATCTAGCAGATCCAAAAATCTGTTGATAAAGGAATCCATGGTTAGGGAACCCGTATTTAACTCATGAAATTCATTCACTTTTCTATCAAAGAATCTTTCATACATGTACTTTTCCTGGAATATTATGTGGAAAGTACTCCATATGATTTCTTTTACTTCATATATTTTAGTATGTTTCAGGTCTCTCCACCATCTAGGTTCCTTACCATTTAAGTTGTAAATGGCCATCTCAGATTTCATCTCGCTAGAGTACTTACATACTCGAAAGTATTTATTCATACCCAAAAGCCATTATTCATCCTTCTCCCTAGTATTCATTTCTCCTTCATAGGTTGGGGATTTGATCTTTTGAAATTCTCCTTGAAGGCTGTCATCATTTTTTTTTCCTTTTCTTGTAAGGAGAGGGTGAACCATCACTGGAAGAAATGTGATATTCTTCTTTTGGAATATCAGGGTGTGTTCTTCTCGTCCCTCGTACTTTGTTCTACTGGTCCTTCTTTTATGATAATAATTTTACTTGGATGTGTTTTTTGAGTGGGTAGCTTTTCCCTAAGGGTTTGCTCCAGTCAAGTTCAGAAGTAAATCTTCATTTATTGCTTTGTTTTCTTTTCTTTTATTCAAGATATCATCTTTAAAGCTCTATAGGTATGCTTGTAGACTTTGTATAGTCTTCATTAGGTCAAAATTCAATTCCACCACAATTTCTTCTTCTTGGGTTGGGGAATTTAGGTTCCCTCATCGACTGTTGTTCTCTTATGTGTCCATGATTTGTATTGTTATTTAAATCTCCAACTTAAACATTTAGTAACAAATAATATTTTGTTAGTTTACAAAATCAGAAATAATCTTTTGAAATATTTGTTTTTGCAATGGATGTTCAGTAGCACCCATAAGGTCTCTAAGTGTTTGAAACTGGGCTTTGACACCACTTGTAATGTCCCTAAAATCCATAATAAACTTTTTTTAGGGTCATTACTACTACTAATATCTAAGGGACATCTTATTCTTAACATTGGAATTATAAAAACTTAATAGGAACTATACTTGTATCCTTGTTTTGATTTTCTCACATAGGTCATTACATCCTATTCTAATTACGATGTTGTTTATTGTTGTTTACTTATGTACTATGTACTTGTATCTTGATGTTCTTATTTGGTTTAAGGATGCTATGATGTTATATTTTTATAATGGATGTGTTAGCACCTGATTTGTACTAAATAGAGGGAAGGGTTCTAGAACCATAGGGGGAGAAACAAGGCTTCTAAACTTTTCACGAAAAGAAACCTTGGGAGCTGTAATGGGTTCCTGAAAGAAAGGAAAGGATCTAAGGAAGGAGTCTGAGAGTTGATAAGAACAGAGTGACCCGCACTCACCACGGTCCCTCAAATGAAGGGAAGCCCAAGGTCTAGATTCATAGACAAGCACCCATGTTAGCCATGCAAGAGGAAAGAGAAGGCCCCAATCAGGACGATGATGAAGAATGAAGTGCCTTTCAACAGTCGTGAGAAGGAGATGAAGAAGATAAACAAATTAGAGTGATTCCATGAGATTTAAATGTACCAAAAAAATACGCATTTAAAATTGGTGAAATAAGTTAAACGTCAGTAGCTTTCGACGGTCGAGATCCCAAAAGTCTTAGATCGACGGCGGAAGTAAATTCCTCTGATCTAAGACGCTCATTGGAAATAGTTTTTCAAAATTCATGAAATATGCTAAAGAGAGGATCTAGTTGATGGTAGGGATCGAAATGAAGGTAAATATACGATGAAAATCTATTCTGTTGATTGTACTTGCGTAGAAGAAATCTCAGTTGAATATTGCAGAATTCAATAAATCTCTCCACTTTGGATGGCGGGATGGTAAAATAGTTTAAGATCGATGGAGGAGGTTAAATACTGTGATTCAGATTTGTGTGAGGAGTTGTGAGGAAGAAAAATGATAGTACAAACATGAGCAACCAATATCACATGGCTCAAGAGGGTTAGGTCCCATATCTATGGCTAATATTTCATCTGGATGGAAAGATGCATGGTCAGATAAAGGAATAAAATAGTATAAATGACAAAACGTGGACCTAGACCAGTTATTCTTTTGCAACATCAGAAAGAAAGGGTTCAGACTGTGCCACCTTGGACAAAATTCTGAATCAAAATTTCGACTAACCTAGTACGTCTTTGCTCTATTAAACTATTTTCTCATGGTCGAAACATAAGACTTAGAGGCTCAAGGTTTCGAATTTTGTGGAGCTCAAGAAGCCCTAGTGGATAATTATTTTGAGGTTTTTGACACTATCATATTGCATGATAGTATAGAATTTGCTCAGAGTAAACTGAAAACTCTCTAGTTGCAGGGAATCAACACTCATGGGATGTTCAGTTCCTTTCTCTTTTACTTCTCTGTTGAGTAAACCCCTAGTTTCCTGGAATTCGTAGACTGGTTCGTAGTTAACTATTCTATATCTGAGGATGTAATAATGGATGTGTCTAGGTCTAGGATGTTGTGTCCCATAAATTCCCTGACCATACGAGACATTTTGCTAATCCCTCCTGAGTTTACCCACATGTCCAGTGAGAATAATGAAGAAGATATACTCCCGTTTTTCAAGAGTCTTCTACCAAGAAAAAGGAATCTTTTCGCAAAAACTGTTTGAATCCATAAATCCAGTTATCAAATCCTCCATTCCCCATTGATTTGGAGATGTTTAACAAAAACGTAGTCTGTGATAACCCTAGCAAGCCATTTCTTATGTATGGAATTGAACCAATTTGTCATCGAACCTTTATTAAGTCTAATATTCACCCTCAGTTCAGGCCAAGTAGCATCAGAAACATTGATTCAATATTCATCATCTGCATGCCTGCAATTTGATGAATAATTGGCCAGAAACATCAATTTTTCAGCTCAACAATTTTTCATTAGTCGAAAACCTTCAGGTTTCAGTCTCTTCTTATGAAGATGTTATTGATCTTCAATGATAACAACCTGCAACTCCTAGATATGGTTATAATAGAGTACATGCATAAATATTATTGCAAGTTCATGAATGTCCTCATGGAACCAGTATATGAAGTCCTTTTCAAAAATAGGATTCTAAGGGTCCTGTTAGAGATGAAGAGTTTGTTGCAGTTATCCCCTGAAAGCAGAGTAGGGGAATTTTTTCTCTCCGAATACAATATGATGATCATAATCTATGGGTTTACTCATGAGACATATGTCTTGTCGATGTTTCTGACATTGATAATTTTTTCATTGGAGTTGATCAGGAAAAGGTTAACAACTGAAGATGAACATTTCTTAAGCTTTAGGAAGCTTGCAGATATTAAATTTCCATGGGATGTTGGTCCTTTCACTGTTAAAATCAAATCATCCTACTAATGATTGAAAATTTTCTCAAAGAGAAAGGTTTTGCAATGGAGGCCGCAATTAACTATGACCCTCACCACATCATCTCTAATAGAAGGAAAGCTAATAAAAACAGGTTTTTCAAGCACATTGAGGTGGCGGTGTTGGTGGAAAATTAAAATTGGATGAAATATACTGGAGAGGCTAACTCCGATGAATATATTCCATAGAATTTGACCTCCTCTGCATTGGTAGGTAACTCCCCCAGCAAAACCTCTCTAGCAATGTGGTTGTGGCCACACAAATCACCCCTTTGGCTAGACTGCCTGAAAAAGGGAATAAAAGAGAATACATAGAAGACATGGATATAGATGAAAGGGACATGGACAAAACATCCAAGAAGTAGAAAATTGAAGAACCGGGTAAACTCGTGCAAAAGGCTAAGGGGAGAAAGAAAACTGTGAAAGTCAAAGGTCCAAATTTTGAAATTCAGGGATATATGTTCAATAGTGTCCCTGAGGAGGCAGTAGATAAATACAAGTCTAAAGCTAAGCTGCTAAAGAGATACAGAGAAGATGGTGAAAAATATTTTGAAGAAAGATTGAAGTTATGGGATGAAGTGGAAAAATTGTTGAGCCAGAGTACCTCCTTAGCGACTATCAGAGACCAAAACAAGGGAACATTGAATTTGGTCATAATTACAGTAGAAAAATTAGCTGAGCTAAAGTTAGATTCAAAAAGGGTCCCCAAAAATAACATGATTCGCTTGCACCAAGGGATAAGTGACTTCCATTACACTGATCTACTCAAGGCCACCTTGCAGATATCCAAACTAACAACTAGTAAGAAAAGAGTTGAAGAACTTCTTTGAAAGGACAAGGTAGAGAACAAGTCTCACCAAGACTAGATCAAGAAGCTCCAGGTGGATATATCAGTAGCAGAAAGACCAAGAGACAAAGTTATTGCCACACAAAAGTTACTAAAGGACAAGGAAGGTACAATCCAACTATTAAATAAAAAGGTATACATTCCAGCTACCCGACTCATACAAACTATTGAATTGACCAAAGTTGAGAAAGAGAAGGAAGCCTTAAACACCGATTTGATCAATTATAAGGCTAGACTTCTCAAACATGAATAAAAGGAAAAACAGTGGAGGAAATATGCAAAGCTATGGGTCAGAGAAAATGGAGCCTTCAAAGCAAGGCAGGCTGAGTTGGAAAGAGAGTTAAAAGAGATGAATGAAAGGGATCGAGAACAACCAGTTCCTGTGGTTTAGTTGTCTAAGACATACGGTGTAGAATCCCTCTCCTAACCCATGTACCATGTAAGTATCAAATATATATAAATAAATGATCTAACAAAACATAATAAGGACCTGATGGATATGGATAAGCTCAAAGAAGGAATAAGAAAGAAGCTGGAATACCATTGTAAAGAATTGGAGGATAAAAACAAAAAATTAAAAAACTGCTTCAGGACAGGAAGACCTACAAGGGAAAAACCACCTCATTTGGGACATGATAATAGCAAAAGCAGCCTAGTTATGACCATACTTATATTTTATCCAAGATAAAGAAAGTGCTACATAGGCGTCTAAAAATTATATTCAGACAAAAAAATAGGACCTGAACAAAAGGTCCCTAGACACAGCTGAAGGCACAATCAGCTTTCAGAACAGTTGAACTGAAGAAGACATCAGACGGGGAAATATCCAAGATAGAATTCTGGTCATCACATGGGCTAGGATACTAGTACACAAACACCGTCACTTAAATATGGTCGAACCGAAGTGGAACTTCATGCACAAGAAGGTTAATGAATTTGATTTGTTATTTAATCCTATGGTCAAAAGAGATATCCCGTTATTTTGGGAAGAAAAAGGACCAATGTTGTCCCAGAAAGAGTATCATGAAAGATTGATCGAGTGAAGACAACAACACAGCCAATTTGAATACACGGCCCATGAGTTTTTTTCAGGTAAAAATGTGGCCAAGAAATTATCTGGTGAATTTGAATTACTGTTACATTTCAAAGTTCTGTGCACAAAATTACCAGAACCTTCCTATCTGGAGAACCTCGAACTCGGTGTATTGGCGGAAGAAATGATAAAGTTAGAAATTCCAATGGTTAACCAATGGAAGGTGATTGAAAATTACAGCAAGGCTAAATACAAGATACACCAATGATGATATGCCTAAGATGTGATTAGAACCGAAGATAAATGTGTAAAGTAATCAATAGAGCCTGGATTTTGAATATGTAGAGCCTCGCGGGTTCTAGCAGAGGTGCTACCTCAATCACTTTCTATTTTATGCTACCCATGGAGAAAATGCCATGATACAGTTTATTATGAGTTTTTTGGTAATTTTGTAACTAATTTTGGCCCTATATTGAGGTTGGTATCAGGGGGAGAAACACTATAAATATGCTCCTCATAGAGGGATAAGGGGTTAGTTAGAATCCATAAGATAGTTGTGTTTATGATACTTTGATATGTTTAATACAAGTTACAGAGATGAATGTTGGTTATTTGAATGCAAGAATTCCTGTGTATTTCTCAATTATAGTCTGTAATTTCCTTTTCTTTACGTTCTTGTACTTCCTATTATTTTGTTCCATTAAGTTTTCTTCATGTCTTTGACTAGTGTATAATGGTTCAGAATTCATATTCCTAAGCTATGGCCATTGTTTTAGACATCCATAAAATGTTTCTTCCAAAGTTGGTGTAGAAATCATCCTTGCGGTGCTCTACATTGATGGATTGTCATCAATCTTCATTTTTCACCAGACCCAAAACATATCGACCATAATCGAAGTACTATCTTGCTCTTGCAAACATTTTCTCTGCAAACTGCTCTATGTTTCTTTTTATTTTTGACTCCATATCCCAATATATATTTTCCTTGTTTCAACCACTGATATTTGATATTCATTCTGTGACAATCTATCTGGCCTTGTTATATATTTGTGAGATATCCCTATCTGGAATCGAAGAAGCCAACTCCCTTTCCTAAAGTGGTTTTGTTGTTACCTCGGGGTCCACCTTCCTGCAACCTTGGGTGTGATTCTGAGTGCTAACAAACTGGAACCATTGTCGGGGAAAAAATTGAAGATCATCCCTAGGAGAATGACAAGTATTCTAAGGAGAAAAGGTTTCGTAGGAACTCATAGACCCTTACAAGTAAATAGGGTTGTGTATTTTCCATGGAGACTCCACATTGGTTTTGAGCTACATACAGAAGACATCTTGGATTCCCGATGGCCGGATACAAGAGGCAATCCCAATACCGATATTTTTACAAAGTTTGGATAACCCAATAAACTATCTAGGAATAAGGGAAAAGATCATTTAGTTATTCCCCAATTTGAAAATTCCTCTACTCAAGAATTTTATAGCATCCAAGATTTTGTGGAGGAAGCTTACTTTTAAAGATCCTTTCTAAAATCTAAATTAGAGTTAGATATGAAGAACACAAAAGTGAATCCTGATAGGTTGGAAGCATATCCGCTAGAATCTCTCCTACAGAACCTTCATAGGCCTAGAAACCCTTCTTTCAAATACTTTTGACCCTATACTCCTTCAATGTTGCGAAATCGCCCTATCTTCCAAGTTCCTCCTATATTCTCGAACCCACCTAGACGAATGGACGGCAGGTTCACCGCAATAGATTTTCCTATCATGTTTCATTAACTCTCTCAAGGTTATGCCCAAGGAGTCCCATTCTATGATGGGGAGGGAAATTTCATAGCCAGACAACATGTCGATAAGTTTGAGGACTTTTTGGACCTAGACCTAGTAGATGACGATGATGTGAAAATGAGGTTGTTCATATTGAGCCTCTTGGGGGAGGCGAAGAAATGGTTCAAATATTTTCCTATCGGGTCCTTTCGCATGTTCATCACTTTCAAGTCTATGTTTTTGGAAAGGTGGCACGATAAGAGAATCCCCCTACAAGTCCTATCCCAGTACAACATCCTGAATAAGGGAGGTTTCTAGTCCGTATATGAAGTTTCCATTATGTTTATGAGGATGTACAATTCTACTCCTACTGACATCAACCCGCTAGTGGGTGCTGCAAAGCTACACTACGCTGATGCTTTTGACAATGATTTTGCTTTGCTATTAAGGGAAATGAAGTTTGCAAATCTTCCTGCAATGTTTCAAGAGTCCTTAGAAATGGAGGCTAACATGATGGCGAGAAAGAAAATGAGGAAGAAGATGGAGACAAGGAAAGAAACAGAAGACGAGCCTTCTACCTATGTTGCTTCCACTAACGGCGTGAAGTTTAAAATGATGTTGAAGAAAATAGAGAAGCTGATGGATAACTTAGCTATAGATAATGGATCATTGAATAGCAAAAAAATCAGCCCCAAATTAGGAAACCAAATTTCAGAAGACCTAACCCTCCTTAGCCTCCGCATATTACACAAAGGGATGCCAGAAATCCCTGAAACCCGAATGATCAGCAAATACAACCACCTTTTCCCAGAAATTATGTTTATGGTCAAGGTGAAGAGGAACTAGTTGAAGACCAGATCCACGATTTCAAATATCTAGACTCTAATATATAGCTCATAGAAGTGGAGCATAACTTGTATGCTCAAGAAGAAAATTTGAATGGTTTTGAAGAAGAGTTAGAACAGTACCAAAGAGAGTATATGCATGCTGTATATGAGTTTCAAAGAAAATATACTTGACAAGTAGAAATGTCATTATCAATAAAGGGAAGCTCAGTTTGAATTAGCCTTCCATCATTATGCAAAATGATGATAAAAATAAGAAAAACTGAAGGAGCAGGTTCCATGAAAAGAACCTACAAATAAGGGTGAAAAGACAAAGGAAGTTATGCCACCAACACCTATGGAGGTAGAAAACGTTACGCCCACCTTCAACTTGCAGATGAAACTTTCAAAGGTAAAAATATTCGACCCCTTCAACGAGTTGCTGAGAGATAGAGAATACATAGATAAGATAACTGGGATGGTTAGGATTCAAGGAGAGTTTCAACCTGACATCTTAGAAGTGAATGATGATGCTCCTACTATCAGTTATGGGTCTAGAATAAAAAATGGAGACAAAGAGGAAGTTCCCCCTTTCTATGTGAGCATGAATGTGCACGATATGGTCGTGCATAATGCTATGTTGGATTCCAGAGCATCCCACAATTTGATGCCTAAAGGAGTGGTAGAGAGTATGGGGTTATAAGTCACTATACCTTACAAATATTTATACTCATTTGATTCTAGAAAGGTAAAATGTCTCAGGTTGATCAAGGATATGGTAGTGACTCTGACAAAAATACCCTCCAAAACTATGGTGATGGATGTGGTCGTGGAGGACATTCCCCCCAAGTTCGGAGTACTATTTTCTAGATCTTCAAAATTCAAGTTAAAAGGGAGCTTACAAATGGACATGTCTTATGCCACTATTCATATGATTGGGGGAAGTAAAATATTATACAGTGAGAAAAGATCTTCATATGTGATTAGTAGTCAAGGAAAGCCATATGACCACACTATATACTCTGTTGACACCGACCTAGAATCGTCCATTTTCTTCAATGGCATTTCTCCCTATAGCCTTGAAATCCCGGCACCCATCAAAGAAGAGGAAGGAAATTTCGTCAAGATGCAAAATGATTTAGAGGTGAAGGAAAAAGAGGAAGTTCTTTGGAACTTGTATTTCGATAGTTTAGTCACTAAAATTGGAGCCGACGCAGATGTGTATATCATTTCTCCCATCCAAGAATTTAAAAGCCTATCTTAGCAGTTAAATTTTGAATGTACTAACAATATGGCGGAGTATGAAGCTTTATTGTTAGGGCTGCATGCTTTGAAATATAGGGGGAGAAAAGGGCACATATCATAGGGGACTGAAAATTGGTCATAAATCAGATAAATGACATTTATCATACAAGGAATCCTAGAATGAGAGCCTATAGAAATTAAGTATGGGACATGTTCGACAATTATTTCACTGAGCCCACAATATGGGTAGTCCCTAGAGGTGATAAAATGGTCGTTGATTCTTTGGAAGTTTCTAGTGGCATATTCAGAACCCCTATGTAGAGCATAAGGTGGACGTCAGGTACAGACGCTCTATAGCTAACAACTCTAAACAGTGGCAGGTATTTGAAGATGATGAGTGGATCAAAAGATTTATGGAGTTATCATACGAGCTTTCTAACACCTAGATAGATAATGAAAATGCCACCTCGAGAATCTTCAAAATACCGAAGGTGGTGAATAAAGGGTTGATGAAAGTAGACAATACAAGGATTCCCTGGGAGGGAAGGAAATAGTGTAAATGAAGGGTAATCATATTCCTAGAGGCATGATCCCCCTAGAAAAGTTGTTAGACCAAAATGATGTGGCTAAGGATCCAAAGATGAAATTGGCGGATGATACCATCAAAGATAAGAATATAGGGACCAGGGAGCACCCAAAGATCATAAAATTGTCAAAGAAGCTTCCTTCCAAGGTGAAAGAAGACTACGTCAATCTAATGAAGAGATATACTAACATATTTTCATGGAGCTATGAATATATTAAAGAATATGACTCCTCCTTCATACAACATACTATTCCCATAAATATAGGAGAAAAACCTTTTAAGCAAAAATTAAGGAGGGCCAACCCAAAACTGCTGCCCATCATCGAGAAAGAAATAAGGAAGTTGTTTGATGCCAAAATCATTGTGACACTAAGGTTTTCCAACTAGGTCACAAATGTGGTGTTTTTTAGAAAAAAGAATGACGAGATTCAGATATGCATAGACTTTAGAAATATCAACAGGTTTTCTCTAAAAAAATAGTATCCTTTTCCCAAGATGGAACATATTTTACAGAAAGTTGTGGGATCTGAGAGTATTTCCACCATGGATGGTTTCTTGGGGTACAACCAAGTGAAGATGTTACCTGAGGATCAAGAGAAAACTTCTTTCACTATATCATGGGGTACTTTTCTATACGCCAAGATGCCTTTTGGTCTCATGAACTCCAGATCCATGTTTCAGTGTGCCATGGATATAGCCTTCACCAAAGAAAAACACAAATTTGTGGTGGTTTGTATGGATGACATTATAGTATACTCTAGGTCTGGTAAGGAAGACATCCAACATTTGGAGAAGGTTTTCTTGAAGTGTAGAAGATATGGAATATCATTGAACCCTAGCAAATCTAATTTCAGGTTAGAAGAGGGAAAATGGTTGGGACATATCATCTTGAAGAATGGTATAAAGATAGACCCGGAAATAATCAAAGCCATCCAGAAGGTAGAAGAGTCGAGAAGCAAAAAATAAGTACAATCTTTCATCAGACGGGTAAATTTTCGAAGAAGGTTCATCCCCAGTTATGCGGAAATACTAATGAATGTTACCAACATGATTAAAAAGGAACATGAGATTAAATGGAAACTGAGCGTAAAGAAAGATTTCAGGGATATAGAAAAGGCCCTCACTAAGGCTCCGGTCCTCATAAGTCCATATTTTGGAAAGGAATTCCTGATCTTCTATTATGCATCTGACCACACTATCATTGAGGTGCTGTTGCAAAAGAATGACCAAAATGTCGAACAACCTATAGCATTTTTTAGCAAAGTACTGAGAGATGGGGAATTGAACTATGATAAAATGGAAAACCAAGCGTACACCTTGATAAAGTCTCTAAAGGATTTTAGAGTCTACATCCTCCTTTCCCACATCATCGCTTATGTATGCAGCAGTACTATGAAAGACATCCTCATGTAGCCAAACCCAAAAGGGTGAAGAGGGAAATGGATTGTGGTGCTATTGGAATATGATATTGAAATAAAGCCCACCAAATTAGTTAAGGGTCAGGGGCTGGCCAAAATGATGATGAACTCCAATTGTGAATCCTTGTAGCTAAAATTCTTGACCAGGAACTCACTTCAACTAGACGCTAAGATCAGGTAATGCCACGCTTCTCCACATCCCCTTGGTATTCTGACATCGTATATGTGTTGTGTAATCTACAAGCACATTAAGGGTTGATCAAGATGAGAGAAAAGTTAATAAAGTTAAAATTGGCAAAAAATTGTATTTTGAATGAGTGCCTGTATTCACTAGTACATTTCGATCCAAAATCCGACGGTTTTTTCCGACGGCGCGTGGATTTATTCTTTTAACCATGCCAAAAATCAGAAAGATGAAATTTTTTTTGAAAGATAATTTTTTTTTTTTGAAATGGTGGGGATAAGCATCGCTTAAGCGACGGCCAGGATTCCGAGCATCGCTTAAGTGACGGATATCCTCCTAAGCGTCGCTTAAGCGACGACGCTTAATTTGCTTAATCATTTAAAAATTTGTCTTAATTGGTTAATTATTTAAAACGGAAACCGTCGTCGCTTAGGTTCATTATCCCACACACATTAAAATGGAAATCCTAGGTTCATTTTCGTACACACATTCATATAAATAGATGTACGGCTAGGTTCATTATCTCACACACTGAGTCTCGCACTTATCTCTTGGACAAGAAGTGCAAAATTCCTAAGGGTTTTTTTTTGGCGTTGCTCTTTTGTGGGGATATTCCCACTTGGTCTTGGATTTTGGCGTTTCTCTTTTGTGGGGATCTTCCCACTTGGTCTTGGATTTTGGCGTTGCTCTTTTGTGGGGATCTTCCCACTTGGTCTTGGCCGATTTTGGCCTTTCTCTTTTGTGGGGATCTTCCCACTTGGTCTTGGCCGATTTTGGTCTTGCTCTTTGGATTTGGTTCTAACCCTTGTGGAAAAGAAGACTCATCATATACTTGGGTTTGCTCGTACTTTGTTCTTAGGGTTTGAGTAATAAAATGTCACGTAACAATGATGTTACAGGTCATCAAGATCTGGTAGAACAAAATCGACAATTGCTTGCTAGGTTGTGGGAGGGAGTGGAAAGAAGGGGTGATGGAAAATGTTATTGTCCTTGCAGTCGATGTAGGGGATTTAATACGAGAAGGTTACTGATCAAAACAGCTAAAAGACATTGTAGAGAACATGGACATGTTGAGGGGGGGCATGAATATCATCCATTGGTAAGTCAATATAATTCATGATTATATATCATTCGGTCTTTATATTGATAGTTTTTGTAATTGTATATTGTATCATTTTTATTTTGGTTACTTAATCGACATGACTAACGTTCATTGTTTGATGTTTTAATTGTAATTATAAAGCAAGGGCCTCCTAGGGCTGTTCCAAACATGGAGAATGTGGTAATTACGCAGGAACAACTAGTACAGGAGGAACGTCAATATGCAGGTCCTACGAATACTGATCATGATCAAGTTAATGATGACATGGAATTAGACGATGATCATGACAATAACATAATTGAGGATGATGGTGCAAATGCATTAATCAATGATGCATTTAATGTTAGAATGGACGATGATCAACCTCATGCGCCGCCAATTGATGACTTTGAAGATCTTCATGATTTACCTACACTTGAGAAGGCAGACGAACCGCTTTTTGAAGGCTCTCGCATAAGTGTTCTCTCTGCTGTGTTGCTGATAATGAACTTGAAGGTTAAGCATGGTTTTTCAAACATAGCCATCACGCTGGTGTTAAGGTACGTATGTGATTATATGTTTCGTCGATCGCATATATATGCTTTGATTTATGTTGCTATAATATTTGTATTGTTATACGTACTTCATGATAACCATAAATAAGGATGTATTTGTTGTCATTAATATTATGCTCTTCAAATATTTATATTAACCATTTTTTTTAAATTTGTTGTAGCAGTTTGATAGGCGAGTATTTGTTACCGCCATCAAATAAATTACCTCGCACATACCGGGATTTAAAAAATATCATGAACTATGTTGGAATGGACTATCAAGCAATTGATGCATGTCCTAATGATCATATTTTATATTATAATCAGTATGAGTTTGCAACAGAATGCCCTATATGTCATAGCAGTAGATACCGAACAGATCAAGTAACCAAAAAGGTGTCTCGTAAGGTTCTTCGTTATATTCCCATTATTCCACGCTTGCAACGACTATTTAGGTGCAAAAACATAGCACAATTTATGGATTACCATGCATGGAATAGAAGTGGAGATGATATTCTTCGAATGCCTGCAGATGGTTCTGCATTTAGAGACATAGAGGAAAAATGGCCATAGTTTAAAGAAGAACCTCGTAATGCTAGACTTTCTTTGGCAGCGGATGGTGTCAAT
>LPNX010512604.1:44464-92049 GCA_001517045.1 Pseudotsuga menziesii | reverse complement strand
GGTTTCCAGCTGCAGAGCAGAGCCGGAAACCACGACTTTTAAGATAGAGAAGTCAAGAAAGGTGACGGTACCTGAGCGGCCGAGACGAGAGAGCTCACCCACTACATTGAAGGCAGCGACGAAAGATGGGAGGGTTCAGCTACCCTCATAAAGGAAAAGGAGCAACGAGGCCGAGGTATTGAAGATGAAGGACAGGAGCAGGAAGCGGTGCATAGTACCCATGATCAGTGTCGAGAAGCATGGAAGACCACAGAGAGCTGTGGTGTGACGGAAGCGGCTAGCTCAAGTACAGATACGTCGACTGTCACTAATTAGGGTTTGGGTTACTGTTGGGACAGGCCCACAGTGTTGTAATGGCAAGACCTTCAGGCTGCCTATAAAAGGATGTATTTTTGTATTGTAAAGGGTTAGTTAGATGGGTAGACAATGGTTGATTGATATAGATAATAAGGATAATATAGACTGTTGTAAAATCCAAGCTCTAGTTCTGTTATTATCTAAATCAATCTTACTGTAACCAGTAGCTGGCTTATAGAGCATGCATGTAATGATCCGCAGGGATCGACAGAGAGGGAAGAGTATATTGTAAGAGATAATATAGAGAAGAAGAAAGATCTCAGAGAGAAGATCTTGAGCTGCATATGAGGTGTAGCAGAATTGTGTTTACCTTCCCTTGAGATATAATAGAGAAACACAGTTTTGTGGAAGTAACTCCCATCCTGGGGGTGAACCATGTTAAAACCGAGTGTTCTGTGATTGACTTGTGTGTTGTATTTACTTGCTGCATCTATCAGTTATGTTATGCATTTTGTTTACAGTTTAATGTATGAATGAGTTATTCAGTTACAGCACTATAGAAGGATAAACATAAGTTGAAATCTTTGGCATGTTGTATGCGGGTTCATTGACGCTTTGCTTAAACAGTCACTAGTCGTAGTGTTAAACAGCCTGGTATGTTGAGACTTGTGAGTCGACACGAACAACACTAAGTGCGCTAAGCCACAGAGGTAGGATATCGCAGAGAGGCAATACCGCACCGACAGAGGAGCTGCGGTGCGCGATACCATATGTTAAGGGCTTAGCGTTGGGAGGAAGTTACATGTCGTTGGGTGTGTGGCGATGCGCTGAGGCTGGAGTCATCGCGAGATAGTGGAATTTGCATGATGTGGAAGGGACTGCGTAACAGTAGAAAAGAACTCTCGCAGCTAGAGGAGCTGCGAGACGAGGAGATCGCGCGACGCGAGCGGAAGGGTCGCGCGACACGCAGGGATAAAGGCCTCGTGGCTAGCAGAGTTGCGAGTCGCTAGGAGGATCACCAAAGAACCTGGCCAAGATTCTTGAGTCCTTGGTCAACCCATTAGAATCACTTCGGGTGAGACTTCAGGCCGCTTGTGGTCTGTCGCCGAAAGGGCTAGTGAGCTAGGGGTGGTGTTGGTTAATGATAGTAAACCCGGGTATGCCCACAATAGCCAACAGGTAGATCAAACGGTATTGAACCAATCTCTACAGCAACGACATTCCAATTTTCCTTATCGTCCTTCAATTTTGATAATTTATATTGCTTCTCAACCTACTACTTCTTGTCAAATAGCCTAACCGTTCACACCAAACATTGGAGGGTTTGGTGGGTTTTGGATATGGATATTTGTCATACCCGTTGAGGATTTTGGGATCGATATTAACCATGGTTTATTTCATAATTTATCTATTTAATTTCCATAGCTTCCATGGATAAAGTAGCATTGGAGAGAACCTAGAGACTTTTGAAGAGGCGGGCCGCGAATTCTGCACCTCTGGTGTCAACACCACCTTCTTTGCTTACAAAATCCCTAGTAAGTACTGTGAATTGATAAATTTTTAGTGAATTTTGGATAAAACCCTATCCAACCCCTCACCAGAGAGTTTCCATCCATCATGATTTTGGAGAATTAAATTTTTAGTGAGTAAATTTCAGGAGTAAATTATTTTTAGTGAGTAAGTTTTTAGTACTGTAAAATTTTGCAAAACATATTTGCCTCTTCAAGTGTGCCATTAACAAATAGTAGACCATCATTTGTCATGGAATTGTTATTTCCCCATTACATTCTTCAGTGCTGATCATGGCTGCGTCAATCACGATTTAGAATTTGAATTGATTCAATGCAAAAATATACCTCTGGAGTGACTCCCACTCCAAAATTCTCAGGGTTTCTATGCATATCTGACATGGGGAGTCACTTTGTATTTGTTATCCAAAATTTTGTTTTGTGCAAAATATTAAAATAAACCTCTCACAAAGAGGGGAATAAACCCTTGGCTCATGAACAGGGACCTTCCTAGAGCAATTAGACCCCCTATATTCAAGCACATTTTGTTTCTCCAAGGGACCCTCGCTATAGTCCACTAGTTGAACATCCTCTGCTTCTATCCCTAGGGTTTCTGTAGATGACAGTATATATATATATCATCCTCTGCTTCTATCCCTAGGGTTTCTGTAGATGACATTTTTCATCACCATATATAGACATCTTGAATTCTAGTTCCATTAAGTTAGCAAACTCACAACTTAACTTATCATCATTACAACAAAAAATGATATCGTCTACACAGACAACGGTAACTAGAATCCCACTCTTCTTTGCTTTCAAAAAGATATTTCTATTTGCAATGCATCTTTTGAAACCTTTTTGAAAGAGATACCCATCTAAGAGTTCATACCAAGCCCTTGGCGCTTGTTTTAACCCATAAAGATCATTTTTTAGACTCCAAACATTGTCCTCCTTTCCATGCAACTTGAAACCATCAGGTTGTTTAGTGCATACTTCTTCATGTAAATCTATTTTCAAGAAAGTGGATTTCACATCCATCTAATAATATACCTTGAATTTTTTTAAGCATGAGTAAGAAAAGAACATATATTGTTGTTCCATCCCATTATTGCATCCAAACCTGTCTTCACATGTGACCCATCCTAGACCTGCCAAAGTAGGTGAGTGCCAATGATTGGAGAGGCCTGTGCTCAAGGCTTTCCAATTATTTGAAGCATGTTTGTGAATCTCGATAGAGTTTTGGATCCAATCTAGGAATTTTAGGTTCCAAGTACTTCTGAACCTAAATTCTCTTCCATAGACCCTCCTTGGACATCAAGTTCTAATTTTTTTTTGCTGTTAGTGCATGTGACCAAAAGTGAATAACTGCTTCTGATCCCAACCACCCTCATTCTTTGGTTTTGAGATCAGTTTCCATCTTGCTAACGGAAACTAATATTGTCAGATTTGCCTTTTCAAAGAAAATTAGAACAAATATTTCTAATGTTTTCCAAACCAGCTTGAAGAATGTGGGCTAGGAAGAACCAACACACTGGGATTACTTATAAAACAGATTTGACAAGTATCAACTTTCTGTATGTCCCAAAACATCTTTCACTTCATGATAAGATCCATTCACAATGTTATTCCCTCTTTACCCCTCAACTAACCTATCCCTGTTTCTTGAAAACTCACACATTTTATCTTCTCTGTTATCACTTGCATCTAGATTATTTGTTGATGTAATTGTAACTTCGGAATGTATTCACTTGTATTTATTATCTATTGTAACCTGATGTTCATTCTAGTATAATTTTAATTGAGTCATGTCATACCCCGATGTTTATTCCGAGAAGTTTCTATAATAAGAAATTCATGTCAAGTCATTGTGGGTAACCCTCTTATTGGTTAAGGGTTAAAGTCCCCATAGTTGTGGGGCCCTTGGGTTATTAGACTATCCTAGTGAATTCGACCCTAGGTGAGTCATTGTAAGTCAGGGCAATAGTCCCCACCATTGTATTACCCTCCTATTGGTCGGAGGAGGCAAAGTCCGCACAAGTGGTGGGGCACTAGGGTTATTAGACACTCCTAGAGATGTCGGCTCTAGTAAGTAATTGTTAAGTGAGGCCAACATGTTGGAGTGCACTTCAAGTGAATGGAAGAATATAAATAGAGAGTGAGAGCCTCTCTATTTATCACTTGCAACACATCACTCACTCACTCAAGTGTGGCGCATTAGTTAGGAAGGAAATACACTGGGACTAGACAAGAAAAAGACTACTACTGTCGGGAGTGCATCTTACTGTTTTCTGGTTGTACTATTTTGGTGCTGATTCTATCTCTGAGGAAGTTGTAGGGTTTTATTCTTTATGGTTTCCCCAAGGAAAAATATTTTTGTCTCTTATCTCTTGTGATGTGCTTATGTTTTTATTGCTGTGTTTGTTATTCTCTCAGTGAAAAGATCCTAAGATCATAATGCTAGCTTATATGATGAAAAACTAACATGGTATCAGAGCTAACCTGAGAAGAAGAAATTGTCCAACTACAGAAGCTAGGGATTCTTATTTTTGGGTCTCTCTCCACAATCCATCAGCAAAAGTATGCTAGGATGACTCTCCATTGAAGGGTGCTTCTTTCTGTCGAAGCGAAATTCGATTCTGAGCATTTTCAGTTTTCGATGCAGAAATTAGGGATTTCTATAGAAGAGGAATTTTTGAGTGAGACCAGCATAGGATTTTTCTCCTCATCAAAACAGAAGTTTAGAGACCTAGATCAAGAAAATTGGTTGGGTGAAACTGCGAGAAAGTCAAACCCTAGTTTGACCCGGAGCTGGGAAAAACCCTAAAGACTAAAACTGATAAGTTTTTGTATAGTCGCTATATTCCAAGGTTGGAGAAGTCTCAGAAGCTAAAAATTACAGGGGATAAATATAAAATCATGATGAACACTGTGTCCAAAACTTAGCCTCATATTTTCTATATTCTGGGAGATATGATCCCTCCAAGTTAGGGTTCCAGTCTCTTCCGGAATTCATCGCTAAACAGGATACCTGGGGAGAATTGCAATATCTTGGGCTACAGAGGTCCAAATAGAATTATAGAAGATGTTCTAGAAATTTCACGGACTTTAATTTCGTTGGTTTGAATATCAGACTCAGAAGATCAACTAGTGACACGTGGCATGCCATACAACTTTGCTGTTCTGAATAGTCCTGTAACAGGTCACCTTGGGAAAAGGATCATAAATCCCAAATGGTGAAACCAATTCTGATGAAACCTACAGTTTTTAGATCAGGGACATGCGATCTTACCTCAGTGCAAAATTTTAGACACATAGGAGTATAAATTTCGGAGATATCATAGAAACAGTAACAAGCATTTCTACAGAAGAAATTTGAAAATTAGGGCTTCCTGTTCCGAAGGCTTCCCTCCACTGTTTTAAAAAAAAAAGTACATTGGATAGCTCCATTTGAAGAGATCTATATGTTTATCCAATCAGATCTAAAATATTCCAAGTTTTGAAAATTAGGGTTTCTGTAACAAACCCTAGATCAGCCAGCCCCGGAACCAGGGAGGACACCTCAAATCGGTAAGATCTAATCTATTGCTATTTTCATTTGAGGTTCTCATTTCAAAGCGATCTATCACATTATATTGATGATAAGCTTGATGAAGTTGACAAATTCCAAGCTTAGAAGTATATAATCTCTCTGAAGAAAATGGGTTGGACACCTGCCTGAGTATAGAGGTTTCAGTTCCAGAGGGAGATGAGGCTAGAAGCCTTACACAAGAAGAACTCGGTCAAGGCCAAGAATATCATTGCTGATTCAGTCACAAATCAACTTGTACCACAAGTGTCTCCCCAAAGACACCGAAGATGTTTGATTCCTTAACCAAGATATCTGAAGGGAAGAACATACATCAGAAGATGACCTTAAGAAATAGTTGAAGAATGTGAAGATCCAGAATGTAGAGACCATGTCATCACAAGAGTCTCTCAAATCAAAGAACAACTTGAAGCGGTAAAAGAAGAAGTGAAGAGTGCAGAAGTGGTGATGGACACCTTGAATGGCCTCCCAGGATCGTAGGATTCATTCATGTGAGGAATTTGTGTCATAAGGAAGTGATTACTTTCAATAGACTCTAGAAAGAGAACTCACAAGAAGAAGAAGCTCAAGAAGAGAAGGTGGTAGAAACTGAAGATCAAGCTCTTACCATCCAAAGAAGATCCCTCAAGCGATGAGGAATATGAAGAAGCTCAACCCATAAGAAGAGAAGAGAAGATGGGAGCAACTGAAGATCAAGCTCTTACCATCCAAAGAAGATCCCTCAAGTGATGAGGAATATGAAGATCTGAACTCTTGAAGCACCTCTTATCCTCCTTAGCATTTGGATAAGAAACGATGCTATCATGAATGAATAAGATGATGAAGTTGAAGGCTCAAGAAGCATTGTACCCATGGAACAAATAAATATAAGTATTCAATTGTCATTTCATTGTTTTTTTGTGCAATTGTTTATATTTAGTTGATGTATTATGCATGATAGGATGTTTGCATTAATGACAGTATACTACTAATATGTATGTGATGGGTAAGTAGATCATGGTGCTATACAACTCTCCATTGCTACTTATCTAGAATGAAACCTCTTTGCTGACATATTGGATTAGTGCACAATATCAATGTTGTCCTGGTAGAGATGGAAGGCATCTAGAAAGTTTCTGTGAGATATGGATGAATGTTGTATTGGCTAAAGTAGTTGCATGATCATATATTTATGCATAAGAATTTGCTAGTATAAATATTCCTTATGAAATGTTTCTAACCATACAATTGTATTTGACTTGTAGGAAAGAACGCATACATAATCGCCTGCAAGAAAAGAAGGATGAAACTTGTTCCGAAGAGCAAGTGATGACATTTCAAAATGAAGAATAATATGACAAATGTAGTGACATCATTGATGCAAAACCTTCCAGCCACCAAGAAAAAAGGGAAGACCAATTCAAGAAGAATGATGTCAGGGCGCAGTATTGAGACTTGAAGAGAAGTTCTTAGTTCCATCATGCAGTAGATGGAAACATCATGGGATACAAAGCAAGATTTGTAGCACGAGGCTTCTCACGAAAAGAAGGCATAGACTACAAAGAAACATTTACACCTACTAGAAGTGAAGTCACATGACATGATCATGTAAGAAGGCCTTGTACGAGTTCAGAAGACACCCATGAGATAACATATACATGATGAGCTTGATGAATATCTTATCCTTTGCTACAAGGTTGATGGATGTGAGAAGAACTTTTGAAAAAGTTCAAAATAGAGGATCTTGGTATACAATGATCCTAGATGGATACTATTTGTCACTCCAGTACAGAATGTTTCAGTGCATAGATCAGTACAGAAGACAGAGGGAGTATGATGCTTTGCTTCAGAGGGAGTGACTAAAAAATATCCTAAGGTTCGACATGGTATGACAGGATGGGAAGATTACTGATGAATCTAGGCTTTACTGAGAGTAAAGTGGATTCAAACCTTTGCTTCAAGGTTGAAGGAGGAATACCAGTGATGCTCCTGTTATGTGTCGATGCACTATTTTCTAGGCATGGAGGTGTGGATGAGGGAAGTATGTAGTAGAGATCCTGAATAGGTTCAGGATGATGGACTACATGACCACACCTATGGCATCGAACCTGAAGTTGTTAAGTGATGCTTCATCAAAGACGGTTGATGGTACGATGCATTGTCAGATGATTTATTTTTGATGTACCTGACAAATACGAGACCATATATTTGCTTTGTTTTGAACACATTGAGACATGTTCACTTGATGGTTGCAAAGCATTCATTGAGGTACTTGAAGGGTACAGTTGAGTATGGGCTCAAGTATGATACAAATTAGAAGATTAACCTAGAGGGCTATGTGGATTCGTATTGGGAAGGCAGTGCCATTGGTAGGAAGAGCACTTCGAGCTGCTACTTCAATATGAGATCAGGTGTGATCTCTTGGTTTGACAGGATGGAGTCATGCATGACGCCGAGTACAGCCGAGGAAAAAGATGTTGCCACTTGTGATTTGGGAGGTAGTATGTTTCTTTTGAAAACTACTATTTGATTTGATTGATCTGACTTGCATTTTGGTATGATGCAGAGAGGAGCAGTGAAGCTCCAGTTTGTGATGCAAATCAAGATCTCTCGAAAGAGGGAGTTCTAGCATAGCTCGTGAGACAGGTTGTTCGAGCATAAATCCTGGCGAAGCTCGTAGGTTTCTCAGACATAAATGGTCATGTAGGTTGTCCTCGGATGTAATTGGTCCTGGCGAAGCTCACAGATTATCCTTGGACGTAATCAGCCCTGATGTGATTCTATGCTAGAAATGGACAGAGTGAAGTTCGAGTATTTCAGGGAGAAGCTTGGTTTTCTATAGATCGATTTTCCCTCCAAGAGAAAGTGATGAGACCCATAGCCATTCTTTCATGGTGAGAGGATTGGTTCCTTCCATGGTCAGATGTAAGGGCTGAGCCATTCTGTCATGGTGAGAGGATTGGTTCCTTCCATGTCAGATATGAGTGCTAGACATTCTATCGAGTAGGACAGATGTAAGGGCAATTGCCATTCTAGGAATGGTGGCACCTGGTCAATTACTAGGATCACTCAGTGTAGGACTGAGTAGCCATTCTGATGTGATAGAGGGATTTGTTCTTACTTGAACAGATATAAGGGCTGAACCATTTTGTCATGGCTAAAGGATTAAGTTTCTTCCATGTCAGATGTGAGTGTTGGCCATTCCGATGAGCAGGTCGGATGTAAGGGCAACTACCATTCTCTAGGAGAATGGAGTTTCCTGGTCAGTTACCAGGTAGCTCAGTCGAGGACTGGGGGCCATTCTGATATGACTGCTGGGATGTGTTCTCTTAGGATCAGATGTGAGTGCAAGCCCTTCCATCACTATGATAGGATGTGTTCCTATCTGGATGGATGTAAGTGCAGAGCCTTTCTGGAGCGACTGAGGGATGTGTTTCCATGTGCTCAGATGTAAGTGCTGAAATCTCTCATCACTGTGATAGGATGTGTTCCTGTCTGGATGGGATTCTTCCATCACTGTGATAGGATGTGTTCCTATCTAGATGGATGTGCCCTTCTGACAAGTAGGTCAGATATAAGTGTTGAAATCTCTCATCACTGTGATAGGATGTGTTCCTGCCTGGATGGGAGTCTTCCATCACTGTGATAGGATGTGTTCCTGTCTGGATGGATGTGCCTTTCTGATGAGTAGGTTAGATGTAAGTGCAAGGCGAATACCTACATGATTGGTATGCCTACAACCGGCATGAAAAAGGGCTGGCTCTGTAGAACTTCCTGTGACGAGAAGAATCATGAGATAGCACCAGGGATGATCCAGATCAAGTGATGATTGAGATCCACTGATGATAGCCAGCAATGATCTAGATCAAGTGATGATCGAGATCCAGTGATGATGATCCAGATCGAGTGATGATCCAGATCCAGTCTAGTGATGTTGATCCAGATCGAGAGATGATCCAGATCCAGTGAAGATGACTTACAGATGAATATGACTTGAAGATGAAGATGAATTTGAAGATGACGAAGACCTAACGATGACCTAGATGATACAGAGAAGAATACTTGTGCTGATAAATTGTGTCAAGAGAATACCTTCCTAGTTAAAAGGGAGTGCTGATGTAATTGTAACTTCAGAATGTATTCACTTGTATTTCTTATCTATTGTAACCCGATGTTCATTCCAGGATGTATTGTAATTGAATCATGTCATACCCCGATGTTTATTCCAGGAAGTTTCTATAATAAGAAAGTCATGTCAAGTCATTGTGGGTAACCCTCTTATTGGTCAAGGGTTAAAGTCCCCACAGTTGTGGGGCCCTTCGGTTATTAGACTATCCTAGTGAAGTCGACCCTAGGTGAGTCATTGTAAGTCAGGGCAATAGTCCCCACCATTGTATTACCCTCCTATTGGTCAGAGGAGGCAAAGTCCCCACAAGTGGTGGGGCACTAGGGTTATTAGACACTCCTAGATATGTCGGCTCTAGTAAGTAATTGTTAAGTGAGGCCGACATGTTGGAGTGCACTTCAAGTGAACAGAAGAATAAAAATAGAGAGTGAGAGCCTCTCTATTTATCACTTGCAACACATCACTCACTCACTCAAGTGTGGTGCATTAGTGAGGAAGGAAATACACTGGGACTAGACAAGAAGAAGACTACTGCTGTCAGGAGTGCATCTTACCATTTTTTGGTTTTACTATTTTGGTGTTGATTCGTTGCAGGGTTTTCTCCTTTATGGTTTGCCAGAGGAAAACTCTTTGTGTCTCTCGTCTCTTGTGATGTGCTTATGTTTTTATTGTTGTGCTTGTTATTCTCTTAGTGAAAATATCCTAAGATCATAATTCTAGCTTATATGATGAAAAACTAACATTATTAAGGCAGCCTACAAAGGTGCACTATTTCTCCCCATCTACTAATTGGTCTAGCACTCCTTGCATTTTGGCTGCTAAATGATCCTGCTGAGAAGGAACTTTAGCATGCATTGTTGTCTGATATTCCTTACTTACATCAAATATCAAATCTGGCATTTCCTCGATGTCTGCCAGAACAATATGCTCAGGTGAAACAACTGAATGTGTCTGATTACTCTCATCTAACAAAGATTCTGGGGTTCCTCTCATTGTCGCTCCTACAATAGCCTCTTGGGAACCTTTTCGTGAGACTCCACTTAATTTCTCCATAGCAACACTTTTTAAATTCCTGAGACTCCACTTTTTAAATTGGTTCTGTTTCCAACTTTTTACTTCCTGCATTCTCACTCAATGTGAAAGTCTCAAGCATACATCTGAGAACTCATGGGTGACTAAGAAAAAATACCCACTGTCACCTTGATAGTAGTATCTCTCAATTTAGGTCATCTCTCCTATCTAGCTCAAAGGGGGGAATCCTGACAACAATCTAAGTCCAAGGTGTATTCAAGGAGAGAAAAGGGTAAATGGACTTAGGGTAAATCTGGTTCTAATTTGAATTGTAGCAAGTAAGTTCTAGATTTACACGGCTTTTAAACAATGATTAAATAGAGATATTCTTAGGCTAAAACAAATCTGAAAGTTCAATTTATATTATGAAAATTATAGATTTGTTATATAGAAAATTAGATAAAATACATAATTGAAAATGAGGGTTTAAGGATCTAAAAATCAATCTGAAATTAATATTTCTTTGCTGGAAATTTATAGATTGTTGGAGCAAAAAATAAAGGGACATTTTATTGTTCTCATCTCTTTTAAATATAACTCTGGCAGTCCTTGCATTTTTGGAGAAAGAATATCTTCCTGTGAAAACCTGTCCAGCTGCTTCTCCTGGCTACCACCATCACCTTCGTCCCATACAGAATTTGACATTTGAGTGTCTACTTGACCAAAAGCAATGCTTGCTTCATGCTGAGATTGAACAAAAGGATCAAAATCTCTCCTTTCAAGGTACATTATCACTGTGCTTTGATGATTGCCTCTTTTCCCTTCTCTTCTATCCCGGGACTCCAAAAAGTTGCCAGTGCTCATCCTATCTATCTCCTCTGCCCACAGAGAGTTCAACAGCATTTCATCCTCAAACTTTTCTGCTCCTTCAGTTTGAAAACCCAAACCTTCATTTTTTCTATTCTTGCTTCCAGCATTTACTTCTGGTATTGAATCTTTATTTGCTGCTAGATTATAAGGATAGGAACAGGCCCCAATCATTGGAACATACTCAACATACTTATTCTCTGCAGGCCTACAATCCACGACTGAGGATGAATTGACCACAAACAATGAACCATATTGCTCATATAAATTTGACAAAATTGGCAGATCTTTAGTGTTTTCTCTCAAATCCATCACTGACTGTTCAGAAACTTGCTGATTCTTCTTTCCTGTATTCTTAAACTCAGGTTTGTTCTCACTTGTATTCTCAAACTCATCTCCCAAAATGTCTGACAATTTTGAATGTAAAGACTCTCTCTTTGAGCCCTTTGACACACTCCACATATTAACCTTTGCTCAATCATCTCAGCTGCTTGTCAACTCACAAATGTCTTGTCCAAACAAGTTTCCTTCAGTGGTTAGATTCTAGGCTGAAACCATGTGGGGGTAAAATCTTGATAACCAGAATTATAGGACTAGTAATTGTCCAAAAGCAAGGTACAGACTAGAGTGTAATGTGTAGTCATGTGCATCTCTATGAGGTAGATCACTTTATACTAGAGTGTAATGTGTAGTAAATTAGGTGCAGTTGTTTGTGGCTAGAAAGGCTGAAAAAAATTAACTAAATCTAGTTTTAATCTCATCAAGTCGGGTGTAGAACCTCTATTATGGATTTTGATTTTTGTGGGTGGAGAGCTGTTGGGTTGACAGCTGCTCCAAATGCAAATAGATTTTTTTGTTTTTTATATATGTTTTGAGGTTGATAGTATTGATCCATGACCTTGTGGTTGGTTTTTGTCTCACTCTGCCCTACAACTACCTATCTCTCTCTCTCTCTCAGGTATGTCCATTGTTTCGTTAGTGACTTGTCTCCTAAGAGACAAAGTGTGATCATATTATAAATCTGAGTATAGAAATTAAGGAAGGTATAAACTACATTGTTTTCTTCTATTTGTCCATTGATAATATTTTTGCATGTGCTTGACTAATTCTGTTCATACATATCCTAGGTATTTGTAATTGATGGATGTACATAGTGCTGATATGTAGTAATCCTCGCTTGGTTTAGAGCAAAATGGGTCATAGCATCAACTAAATGGATATTTAGTTTTGACATTGAGGAATCATGCAAAAAAGAGTAAACAGAGCTCTGTAATTGAATACTCCTTAGATTCCTCCTTGGCCCTTATTCTTAGATTCCTCCTTGGCCCTTATTTTAGCCTCCTCTATAGCTTGCATTTGTTGTTGCTTCAACTAATCTTTGGCTTCAAAAACATTTTTCTCTAAATCTTCTCTTCTGGTGGCATCAACCTTTGTTTTTGACTTTATTTTCTCCATGTCATTGCCAAATGATACTTGTCTGACTTCCACTGTTATTTTCATGTTAGCTTCTTAAATTGTATGCAACATTCTTCTTTGATTGTCATTTTCCATATTACTCAATACTTCATTTTATGTGAAAGCTCCTTGGAGAATTTCATCATGAGGATTGGGCTCATGTCTATACATTATAGCCAACCTGGTTGATTTGAAATGTTCTTCAATAAATTTTATGTGATTGTGTCTCCTTAGGGTCTCTACACTAATCAATAGATTGATCACTTTCTATTTTTAGATTCTGAGGATATATTTCTTGTTTTTAACTTCACAGGTTGGGTTCCAAATTGAACACCCACAAGAATCCATAAATAAAATACAGGTGAGTCATAAAGAAGTAGATTGAATTTTCTGAAGAATTTCAGGGCAATGTCTCAATTAATATATATTTTTAATTTATTTTTTTCATTAAGAGGCCATGCATGTGTTCTAGGGAATGACAAATAAAGATGAGTTAGATATTATCTATATGAATTAGTCATCTAATAACAATGAGAATGCACCCAGAATCCTTTGAAAATAAAGTTTGTGGTTGTGGTTGTTTATAAAATAGTTATTCGGATTATATCTCTGCCCTATTAGCACTGATGATGAGGATATCATCCAATTTTGTACTTGTTTCTTTTAAAACCCTCACCTATGGTGTTATAGTCCAAACTCACAAGGTGAAGATCTAAGAACAACTCAGAGAGGTTACCCACTATCACCTCAATAACTCTCTCCCACTTTTTAAATTGGTTCTGTTTCCAACTTGTTACCTTCTACATTCTCACTCAATGTGAAAGTCCCAAGCATACATGTGAGAATTCATGGGTGACTAAGAAAAACTACCCACTGTCACCTTGATAGTATTATCTCTCATTTTAGGTCATCTCTCCTATCTAGCTCAAACGGGGGAATCTTGACAACAATCTAAGTCCAAGGTGTATTCAAGGAGAGAAAGTGGTAAATGGACTTAGGGTAAATCTGGTTCTAATTTGAATTGTAGCAAGTAAATTCCAGATTTACACAGCTTTTAAACAATGATTAAACAAAGATATTATTAGGCTAAAACTGTTAGAATAATGAACCCATAGTTTACCCACTTAGACATTAATTCATTTATTTTTGTCTTATTTGCCCAGTTCATGTGTCCTGCCTTGTGCAAGTTGTTATTTTCCTATCCATAGAGGTCAAAATTTCCACATTTGACTCATGTAGCACATGGGAAAGCCCAAGGAATCAAATCTGTTTTATTCCTGGCCTCCTAGGTGCCTATTTGCTTTTTCTTCTTTATTGCCTTCTTTTTCAATGTTTTAAGGAAAATGGGAAAGCTAGACTAGGTGAGGTGAACTTGTTTTTTGTCCTACACATCCTCCTCTCCTTTCTCCATGAAAAAGCATGTATGATCTGCCATTCCACCACTCTTTAGCTTGCCTAAGCCTTTTTTCCAATTCATGAGCTCCATGACAGATTTGGGATCAGCTTTTTACACCTATGGGGGATTTGCTTATTTTTGGTAAGCCTGCTTTTGACTAGATTCGATGTGCCTTCTCATGAAATCGAATCTCCTATGTATGCTATTTATTAAAAATCCTATGTTATTACAGGTTTGGCTATTGTACACTTACATAATACAGTTTAGTGTTACAGCTCCATTTTCAGTCTCTTTTGTGAGTGATTTTGCATAATCAATTGATAATTGTTGTGAGTAAAATTAATCTATTACTGGGTTTAATTTCCACATGGTATCAGAGCTGGTATAGATTGTATCCTCTCCTTCAAAAATTGTTTTGCAGGTTCGACATCAAAGACTGGGAGCCTTCTACTGACAGCCGGGACAGATTTTCTAGAGCTATGGATCAATCACAGAAAACTATCTTGACTCCCTTCAATTTCTTTGAATGGAAAGCAGAGATGGAGATACTGTTGAGAGTGAAAGGCCTCTACAGGGTGACTATGGAAACAAAAGCATAGCCTAATGCAGCTGTAGAGAAGATAAAATGGCACAACAAGAGGGATGAGGCCTATGGCCTCCTGTGCCTAAGTATTTCCAGAGACCTCCTTTTCCATCTTGATGGATTGACATCACCGAATGAAGTATAGGAGAAGCTTGCTGATATTTTTGGAAAGACAGATGAGATGAGGGGACATCAAATTGAAAATGAGCTGATTTCTCTGAGTCCAAATAGTTTTGAATCCCTGCAACTATATTTCTCCAAGTTCAAAGCACTAGTTTTGTAGCTGAAACAGTGTGGTATTGAAAAGAAAGATGATCAGCTCGTACTGGCCATCCTCTCGAAGCTAGGCCCTAACTATTCAGTGTTTGTTTCTACCTTCTATGCCACAAAACTGACAGCTCGAGCCTGGAAGATGCCTAGCCTTGCAGATTTCATGGAATCTCTCACACAAGAACAAGACAAGCTGGTGATGATGGGCACCATCAAACCATCCAAAGATCAAGCTTTGATTGCTGGAGATTCGAAGGTGGATTCAAAAATAAAAAAGAAAGCTAAAAAGCCACATGAGCAAAAGAGAGACAAGAAATAGTCTCCGGAGGATCTACAAGGTCCCAAGAAGAATACCCAAAAGAAGAAAAACAAAGGTGAAATGAACAAGTGCGCATACTACAATAAGGGCAATCACTCTGAAAGCTCTTGTATGAAAAAGAAGATTGATATGCTGACCCAACTCCTGGAGAAGAATGGCATTTCCCTTCCATAAATCTCAAAGAAGAGAGAAGGAGGATCAAGTTCTGATGACAGAGAGAGAGCTCATGCATTGGTTGCTGGCACATCAAGCTCACCCAGTTTTATCATTGATTCTGGAGCTTCAAGACACATGGTTTCGACTAAGGAGGCCTTCTCCTCACTGGACAAGTCGAAAGGACCATCTATTATACTGGGAGATGACTCTCTCACTGAAAGTATGGGCAAAGGAAGGATAGATCTTGATCATGGTCAGTTCAACAATGTGGTGTATGTCCCTGGTCTTGCCTCCAACCTCCTGTCAGTGTACTAGATGACCCACACTGGGTATCCTAAGAAGGTCATATTCTCCCCCGATGAAGTTGAGATCACAGAGATCTCAAGTGGTAGAGTAATTGCAAAAGGAGTTGCAAATCATGCTCAAAAGGTATACATGTTCTCACACTTCCTACCCTACTCAAACCCCTCTGCTCTTCTGATTCATGCTAATGAAGCTAGCAAGATATGGCATGAAATATTTGGCCACCTAAACTACAAGTATCTATCTGATCTTAGTGAAAAAGAGATGGTCATAGGGTTTCCCAAGATAACATTTTCCAAAGGAGTCTGCCAAGGTTGTATCCTAGGAAAACACCCAAAGCACAAATTTGAGAGAGCTAGTCATGAGAGAACCTCTGCACCCCTCGAGCTGATTCACAGTGATGTTGCTGGCCCATTCCCTCATATGTCCATGATTCAGGCAAAATATGCATTGACCTTTATTGATGACTTTTCCAGGTATTGCTGGGTTCACTTCCTGAAACACAAGTCTGAAGTTTTTGGCCTATTCAAAGTCTTTAAGGCTTTGGTTGAAAACCAGTCTGGAAGGAAACTCAAGGCCCTCAGATCTGACAATGGTGGTGAGTATGCCAATTCTTAGTTTATTAATTATTGTGTAGATGCATTTATTTAGATGCAACATTCTATCCCTTACACACCACAGCAAAATGGTGTTGCTGATAGGAAGAACAGATCACTGAAGGAGATGGCAACATGCATGATGGAGGCCAAAACTTTGCCACCAAAGTACTGGGCCGAAGCTATCAACTTTTCAGCCTATATCTAGAATAGGGTTCCTCACAAACATCTTGATGGCATAACTCCCTTCGAAGCATGGAGTGGGCACAAGCCAGATGTGACCCATTTCAGGATTTTTGGCTCAAAGGCTTGGGCTAGAATCCCAACAGAGAAGAGGAAGGATTTGCAGCCCCAAATCCAAGAGTGTCTTTTTGTTGGATACTCTAAAGATTCAAAAGGGTACAAGTTGATAAATTTGAGCACAAACAAAGCCTTCATTGAAAGGTGTGTTCAGTTTGAAGAAGAACCCCTTGCAGCAGTGGAAGTTGGTGAAGCCTCTTCACCACCTGAACCTCAAGAAGTAAGTAAAGAATTTGTTGAAAATGTTGATTCTGATTTGTCTAATGGATATGGGTTTATTGCAGACCCTAACATCCCTACAAGGCCAAAATGGGCAGCCAAGACACTACATGCAGCAGGAGAGCTAGCTGGGGATCCCAATGACCCAAGGAGGACTAGATCTCAATTTGAGAGTGGTCTGTGCATGAAGGATCCTATGTTTGCTGAAAAAAAGATATTTGATGGTGGATTCTGATCCTCAAACATATGAATAATCAGCAGGAGATCCAAGATGGTAAACATCCATGAAGGAGGAGTTTAGCTCACTCCAGAAGAGCAACACATGGGAGCTAGTGGATCTTCCTCTAGGAAGAAAGTTAGTCCAGTGTAAGTGGGTCTATAAGAGAAAATTTGCTGCTGATGGTTCACCAATAAAGTACAAGGATAGATTGGTAGCCAAGGGATACTCACAGGTTCATGGCATACATTACAATGAGACCTTTGCCCCAGTGGCAAAGATGGATTCCATCATGCTAGCTCTAGCCATTGTAGCCTCAAGGCAATGGGAGGTACATCACATGGATGTAAAGTGTGCCTTCCTGAATGGAGATCTCACTGAGGAGATATATATGCAGCAGCCTCAAGGTTTTTCTACTTACCCTTCTCTTGTGTGCAGGTTGAGAAAGTCATTGTATGGGCTAAAGAAAGCCCCCAGGGCTTGGTATGCCAAGATCGATAGCTTCTTTCTATCACTGAATTTTGTTCGGTGCAAATCAGATCCAAATGTCTATTTGAAGTTAGTTAATGGTTCATTAATGATAATTGTGTTATATGTTGATGACCTCCTCATTACAGGAAGCTCACAGGTTGAGATTGCTTCCTTAAAAGGAGCTATGAACCAAGCCTTCTCCATGACAGATTTGGGGCTCTTAATTCAATTTTTGGGGCTTGAGATTGCTCAATCGAAAGATGGAATCAAGGTGCACCAGTCCAAATATGCCTTGGAATTTCTGAACAAATTCAGAATGAAGGATTGCAAAGAAAGCGAAACTCCTTTCCTTTCAGGAGTGAAGCTGGAAGAAGCTGATTCTTCACCGATGGTAAACAATACACTGTATAGGAAATTGATTGGATGTTTGTTGTATCTGACACATACTCGACCTGATATTTGTTATGCAGTAAGTGTGGCTTCTAGATTCATGGATCAACCTCAAGAGATCCATTGGAAAGCAGCCAAAAGGATCCTTAACTTTGTGCAGGGAACAAGGACACATGGGATCTTCTATAAAGCAAAATATGATCTTGATTTGATTGGATTTACTGACAATGATTGGGCAGGTGATAGCACAGATAGAAAGTCCACATCAGGATATGTGTTCATGCTTGTAGAAGCGCCAATCAGTTGGTCAAGCAAGAAACAGAGTGCCATTGCACTCTCATCTACAGAAGCTGAGTACAGAGGAGTTGTTAATGCAACAACTCAATGTTTATGGTTGCAGGGTTTACTTGGAGAGTGTGGCTTCGAACCAGAGTACTCAATTACCATCTACTGTGATAACCAGAGTAACATTCGAATCTGCAAGGATCCAGTTTAGAAGTAGAGAACCAGACACATTGAGATCCATATGCACTACATCAGAGAACTTGTGCATGATGGCACCATTCACCTACTCTTCTGTTCATCTGCAGAACAAGTAGCTGATATCTTCACCAACTCATTTTGTGAGAAGACCTTCAACAATCTCAAATCACTGCTGTGGATTGCTGATCATGCTGTGAAGCATGAGTGAAGACAAGATTCCATAATTTTGTTTTACAGTCCATGTTTAAGGGAGGATTTTCCCAAGTTGGTTTTGCCTCTTTCCTTGGTTGTATGGACATGCAGTATGTAAAGGGTGACTAAGCCTTGTTTCTAGGCCCTATAATTTTCTGATATATTACTCATAAGTCAGGCTTAAGGGGGGGTGTTATAATAATCAACCCATAGTTTACCCACTTAGACATTAATTCATTTATTTTTGTCTTATTTGCCTAGTTCATGTGTCCCACCTTGTGCAAGTTGTTATTTGCCTATCCATAGAGGTCAAACTTGCCACATTTGACTCATGTAGCACATGGGAAAGCCCAAGGAATCAAATCTACTTTATTCTTGGCCTCCTAGGCGCCTATCTTCTTTTTCTGCTTTATTGCCTGCTTTTTCGGTGTTTTAAGGCAAATGGGAAAGCTAGACTAGGTGAGGTGAACTTGTTTTTTTGTCCTACACATCCTCCTCTCTTTTCTCCATGCAAAATCATGTATGAGCTTCCATTCCACCACTCTTTAGCTTGCCTAAGCCTTTTTGCCAATTCGTGAGCTCCGTGACAGATTTGGGATCAGCTTTGTACACCTATGGGGGATTTGCTTATTTTTGGTAAGCCTGCTTTTGACTAGATTCGATGTGCCTTCTCATGCAATAGAATATCCTATGTATGCTATTTATTCAGCAGCCTATGTTATTACAGGGTTGGCTATTGTACACTTACATAATACAGTTTAGTGTTACAGCTCCATTTTCAGTCTCTTTTGTGAGTGATTTTGCATAATCAATTGATAATTGTTGTGAGTAAAATTAATCTATTACTGGGTTTAATTTCCACAAAAACAAATCTGAAAGTTCAATTTATATTCTAAAAATTACAAATCTGTTATACAGAAAATTAGATAAAATAAATAATTGAAAATGAGGGTTTAAGGATCTAAAAATCAATATGAAATTAATATTTCTTTGCTGGAAATTTACAGATTGTTGGAGCAAAAAATAAAGGGATTTTTTATTGTTCTCATCTCTTTTAAATGAGCATAGCTCTGACAGTCCTTGCATTTCTAGAGAAAGAATATCTTCCTGTGAAACTCTGTCCAGCTGTGTCTCCTGGCTATCACCATCACCTTCGTCCCATACAGAATCTGACATTTGAGTGTCTACTTGACCAAAAGCAATGCTTGCTTCATGTTGAGATTGAACAAAAGGATCAAAATATCTCCTTTCAGGGGGCATTATCACCGTGCTTTGATGCTTTCCTCTTTTCCATTCTCTTCTATCCTGGGACTCCAAAAAGTTGCCAGTGCTCATCCTTTCTATCTCCTCTACCCACAGAGAGTTCAACAACTTTTCATCCTCATACTTTTATGCTCCTTCAGTTTGAAAACCAAAACCTTCATTTTCGTTATTCTTGTTTCCAGCATTTACTTGTGGTATTGAATCTTTATTTGGTGCTAGGTTATAAGGATAGGAACAGGCCCCAATCATGGGAACATACTCAACATACTTGTTTTCTGCAGGCCTGCAATCCATGACTGAGGAGGAATTGACTACAAACAATGAACCATGTTGCTCAGAGAAATTTGAAAAAATTGGTAGCTCTTTAATGTTTTCTCTCAAATCCATCACTGACTATTTAGAAACTTGCTGATTCTTCTTGGATGTGTTCTCAAACTCATTCTTCTTGCCTGTATTCTGAAATTTTCTTAATAATGAAATGTCTAACATTGATTTCATTGTAGGGCCAAACTCCTCTCTTTCCTCGCATTTTTGGACATGAAGCAGCTGGGTATACACTCTGTTCTTGCCATGAAGTTTGTATTAGAAAAAAATTGAGAAATTTTGATTAGTCATAGTAGCAGAGATGTAGAATTTCAAGAGGGAAAAATGATATGAATTTTCTGGTGATTTTTTGCTTACTAATTATAATTATAATTATAACATGGTTGACATAGAATTGTTGAGAGTGCTGGAGAAGGGTTGACTGACCTCAAGGAGGGTGACAGTGTGCTTCCTGTATTTAGTGGAGAATGTGGAGAATGCAAAGACTGTAAGTTAGAGGAGAGAAACATGTGTGATCTACTAAGGATTAATACTGAAAGAGGGGTTATGATCAATGATGGAAAGTCAAGGTTTTCAATCAATGGAAAATAGATTTTCCATTTCCTTGGTACATCAAATTTCAGAGAGTACACTGTTGTGCATGTCAGTTGTGTTGCCAAAATTAATCTAGAGGCTCCTCTTAACAAAGTCTGTATTCTGAGTTGTGGTGTCTCAACAGGTAAATCACTTCCTAGACTTTTTGATACTGATTTAAACGATATCATATTTTACAAAGTGGGTAATTCAATTCTTAAAGTGTGGTTTGCTGGATTGTTAATAAAACCATCCATGATCATTTCCTTGATTGGATTTCTTATTCAAAATTAATTTTGTTGTGGAATCAAGGATGGGTGCAACTTTGAACGTAGCCAAAACCAAGAAGGGTTCAACAGTAGCAATATTTGGTTTTGGGGGTGTTGGGCTTGCTGTAAGTTCTAAAAATAAGTGTTCTATCCCTTTTCATTCATGTGTATACACTGAAGTTCAAAAACTGCAATTTTGTTGAGGATAATTATGATTAGTTTATAGTTCAGCTCCCATGTCTGCAATTTTTTGGGATCATTATGACCAGCCTAGATCCAAATCTAGGCTTTATCAAGTATCTGGAGGGATCAATTTAATTTTAATTTTGGGTGGATCAACATGTTGGGTATAAAATTTATTACTATTTTATTACAGCGTCACCTACAAACGTGACAACATCTCCCCATACTCCCCCATACTATGCTCGAGAACGCCTCTAGACACAACTAGTTTACTCTTTAATAATATTTTATTACAGCTGTACAAACGTGACAACATCTCCCCTGTGCTCAAGAACACCTCTAGGCACAACTAATTTACTCTTTAATTATCTGTTAGACTTCTAATTTGGCCTTTAACTACACAGGTTGTTGAAGGGGCAAGAAGTGCAGGAGCTTGTCAAATAATTGGAATCGATTTAAATAGTGACAGATTTGAAAATGGTTGTAGATTTCCCATTTCATGGTTGTACATCAATTGCATGCATACAGTAGTGTCCTGTATTTTGTTTTTGTAATTATTTATGGAGTTTGAGGATATGCCCTTATCTGAAATCCCTATGGCATGCTTACGTGGCAAGTTGGGGTGCATAAATTTTGAAGAGAAATGTTTTGACCATGTCATTTGCACCAAGGGATTCACATGAAGCCCAAGTGCAATTTGCTTTGGAGCGAGGTGTGCCTGCTGTGATTGGTGTAATGGGAACACAGCAGCTTACTTACCCTTCTAGGGCTTTTGACATGTCTCAATGTTCATGGTGTTTGATACCTTGGACTGCAAATGGTACTAGGGACTTTTACAAGATTAATTCTTTTGTTAAAGTTAAAATTCTGAGCTATAGAAGAGCCTTGAATTTACTGATTTGATCTCAAATTGATTTGTGTGGCTTCATTTGTTTGCAAATGGTATGTATTTGATAGAAGTGGATAGAGTCCTAAGACCAGGTGGATATTGGATTCTCTCTGGTCCTCCCATCAATTGGAAGCAATATTTCCAATCTTGGCAGAGATCAAAAGAGGAGCTCCAACAAGAACAAGAGAAAATTGAAGAAATAGCAGAACTTTTGTGCTAGGTCATCTTCTCACAATCCATGAGATTCCAGACTTCATCAAATTTACTCTGGAAACCCAATATGGGAAAACCGACAACTAGGGATTTCTTTGGTCTTGATCTAGAGAAAATAATATGGAGTGTATACAATCATAAATGCAATAAGAGAAACCTGATGGGTGAAATCCCTAGATCTGCATGCAACTACAACTGTTGCTCTTGGGAAATACACCCTCTGCCTAACTTTGAATCTCTTATAACTGCCTCAGCCAATCTCTGGAAGAATTAATTTCCTCTCTAACTCTAAAGAAGTGCTCCCTTTGCCCTTCTTCAGTGCTATGTTATATTAGATGAAGAAATGTTACCTCAATCTCTGAAGTGTGCCCTTATTGCTCAGAAGTGCGTCCCTTTGTCCATGTCTTAGTCAATCTTTGATTGATATCTCTATGTTCCATCCTCAGTCTCTAATGGAATACCCTTAGCTCATCTTGTCCCTCCTAGCATCATTAAGTGCGCCCCTAATCTCACACGTGCACCCTACCCTGGAGAATTGCATCCCCACTATCTCAATGAATATGCCCACTGATCCCTACTACTGGATCACTGTTGCTCTGCTGCTGAATCACTTTTCCTAAACCAGTCTCTTCCTCTCGATGTGATCTTCCTTCCCTTTCGATCAAGTAACAGATCTATATCTCAGATCTATTCCGTCTCTCCTCAGAAGGTTCACCCCCCTCTCTCTAGAATGCGCTCCTCTCTCTCTGTAAACATTGGTTGGCCTCTTTGTGTAGATAAACTCACTGCACGTTGAAAAGCTCGATAACAATTAACCCTTGACTACCTTTTATAAGTCACTGTGAAATTAGGGTTCCAAAACCCTAATTTATTTTTCATGCAGAAATTCACTTTTTGCACTAAAAGAAATTTCACTGTTGCATGGAAACCTAATGCACATTCAATGTGCAAATCTTATGCACACCTCGCTTGCAACTGTCACAGGTAACTAAAACCTATGCATGATTCCACCACTGGATCCATGACTCCTAGTAGAGAGCATCTCATACTCAACGCTCCTGCCCATAATGCTAATGTGCCTCCATGCTAGGAAGAACCACATGAAGGGAATCACAAGATACCTCTATCTCTAACAATTTATAAATTATAAGGATTCTTTTATGGAAAATTTGTTTTGGGGAGAAATTGTATCTCAGGTCCAAGATTTAATAGAAGTAGACACTGTATTTCTTGTTTATCAAATTGAAAGGTCCAGTTAATCTGTTGGTCTCATGGGTATTATCTCCTCTTGGACATTGGCAAATCTATTTTGAGGAGAAATTGTATCTCAGGTCTAAGATTTGATAGAAGTAGATACTATCTATTTCTTGCATATCAAATGGGAAGGTCCAGTTAATCTGTTGGTCATGAATATTATCTCATGTTGGATATATATAATGCATATTATTCTTTTGAACTTGTGCATATTACAATGACTTATGTAAGAATTTTAATTTCCTATAGTGGGATTCACAAATTTAGTATAGAATTGTGATTCCTGTTGAATCTTTTCAACAATTGGTACTGGTGGCTACTTGCAACTGCATAGTCATATATTATAAAGCTGGAACATGTCACTGGTGTGATTTTTTTCAAGAAATTTCATCTTGAAAGTTCATGTATCTGTATCATGCATCTCTTGGAAAATCACTGACTATGCTATTTCACAGGCAACTTATCAACGAGGGAAAAGGAGTTGAGGACACTTACTGGGAGCTTGTAATAAAAGATATCTAAGATGCAGGTGAATTACTTGAACCCATTTATAATGCAACTAGAGGAGCAGATGGTTGTGTTTCTGTTCAAGTCTCCCCCAGACTTGTGCTTGATACGGAAGGGACTATTGAAGCTGCTAAGTGGCTGCACAAAATAATCAATCGTTGCAATGTCTACATTAAGATTCCGGAAACTGTAGAATGTATTCCATCTATAAAGAAAGTTGTTTCACTTGGTATCAGTGTGACTGTTACTGTAAGTCTATTATTTTCTCTGAATTTTTCTTCTTAAATAAACGCAGGCATTATTTTCAATTGCGAATTATTGCTTCATTTGTCCAAATCTTGGAGCCCAACATGGTATGGTAGAAATTGTATTTGCTTAAAATTTAAGCCAAAACATTCGCAAACTAGGAGGCAATTTTTGTGTCTTGGTTGCACATTTTAGATGCTAAAGACACATTGCATTATAAATGGTGTTCAAGATGTAGTTTGTACTATTAAGGCACTGGATAATGAGAAATCCAGTTGTCATACATGACATTTTTAGGAGTTATAGCTTCCCCCAATATGGCCATTTACTGTGTGAGTTGGCTTTCAATATTTTCCTTTTAAGACCACACTGACTTCATATTCTCTGCCAAATATGGAATGCGGATCTCCAGATCAATGAAGAATGAAAAATCATAGGATAACTTCCTAGAAAAATGATCTCTCTTGTACAATGGGGCTTCTAAATATACTATTGGGAATTTGGGAGGAGGAACTATTTATAGGACCAATTATTCTATAATAACCTATTGTCTATCCCTTGGACAAACATCAAATAACTTTGCTGAATTTAGTGCACTACTCTGAGGTTTCAAGTTGTGTCTAGATAGAAAGAGAGAAACTAGGAATCTAAGAAGAGTTCCTCCCAGTAACTAACTTGTTAAAGAGAAATTGGTTCAGTTTCCATATGGGGACAAAGGGTCTAAAATCTGGCAAGAACGGAGTCATCCTGTACTCTTTCGAAATGACTATCAGAGCTTTTCCTCCTAGAGCGGGAGAAGAATAATTTACTCACTGACAAAGTTTTAGAAGAAAGCCACCGATGACTGGTGATGGCCTATGATGTTCTTTGTTCTCAGGATATTATGTTGGAATACTGAACACTACCAGAAAAATGAGGGTCACTCTGTCTCTTTTTAGTAACTTTTAAGAGGATATAGGATTAAAGGGGGTCTCTCCTTATCAAATAGTAGAAATAATTCAAATCTAGGAGAGAGTAAACAAGCAGAAGAAGCTAGCAATCAGGGAGGATGGTAAACAAGAGATGGGACACTAGTTGTGGGATTCTACAAGAATGTGTCTTCATCTAGATTGATTAGTTGTCTATGTGTGCAGATGTGAAGGATTACATTTTTTTATTAAGTTTAAATGATGATATCACGATAATTAGGGTCATGATATTCATTTATGCTTTGCATTGGCAAAGCATTGAAATTTTGTATTTAATAAAAAACAAATCACTGCATTGATTTGCTTAGTGTACTAGCACAGCCACTTAACTTGTGCTAGTGAACACCAATAGGTCACAAGTTAACTATCACGAATAAGTTATCAGTTACTTGTTTTTTCTTTCTTCTAGGTAAATGAGTTGTCTATCAGGAACTGCCCATTATCCACGCATTAGCTAAGATTTCATCAACTACGAGTTAGCTATCTCTGGAAAAGAAATTTTGTGATTAAGCAGGACCATAAGCTCAATGTTGTAGGTATTCTTAGGTTTAAATATAGGCTCCAATACATTCCTGGGGTTTGATAGTTAAAACCTATTTTTGTCTTTCCTAGAATGTGCTTTTAGATTCAAGGTGTTGGCTACATTTGTTATTCTATTAAACGAGCATTTAACACCTGTCCTTGTAAGTATTCTTCTATTGGCTTTTTTTCCTTTAGAAGACTAATATCATGCCAAATTCTAAATTGGATATCAATCTTGCCATGGATATGTTACAAAGTGCTTTGTGGTTGTAGGATTCCTTTGAACTAAAATGTCAATGTGGCTGACTATGAAAAATTTAAACTTGCACTGATATTAAGATAAAGTACATGGTCTATTTGTTTGTCATAATTTTCTGACATGTAGAAATCTGGAGAACTGCTTTGTAACAATTGATAGAATGGTCGTTGACCTATTATAATTTGTGATTTTAATTGTGAATGCTACAAGATTCAAGGGATTATCAACTTTATATCCTGAATCAACTTTATATCCTGAATACAAGTCAGAGATACATTTTGATTTCATCATTTTTATGTGAGTTTTGAATTTTTCTATCTGCTTTTACATTTTAATGGCCATGCATGAATTGATCTTGTGCTGCAGACAGGTTTAAGTTTAACTGTCTAAATCTTAAAAAATTTCAAGCATGTTTGCATAATTGGCTTCATATTTCATTACAGTACAAGAAGAGTTTTCTTTGACATTGCCCTTGTTTTACTCAGATGGCATAGTTTTACTCAGATGATTGAAATTTTATGCTTATCTAATAATGTCTATAAAATATGCTGACCCCCCAGGCATAAGAGAATGCAAAGATTCACTATGCAAATGCCTAAATTCAGTGATGCTAATGATGTGTCTGGAGGGATTTTGGAGAAGTTCCCAAAGCGCCTGAATGTTGTTCCTCCTAGAGTTCTCAGTGGTTCATTATCAGGTGTTACTGCTGAGACATATAATGCTGATACACAATTGTGGAGAAATCACGTGAAAGGGTAGAAAATAATGAACAAATATATTGGGGAGAGTAGATATCGCAATGTTATGGACATGAATGCAGGTCTTGGTGGCTTTGCAGCAACACTTATATCCGACAAAGTTTGGGTTATGAATGTTGTCCCAACCATTGCAAAAAAGAATACACTTGGTGTGATATGTGAAAGAGGCCTTATTGGAATTTATCATGACTGGTATATTTACCCTTCATTTCTCTTTTAATTTTTGCAAGGATTTAATTTCTGTTATAGAAATATAACCTATAGTTGGAGGACCACAATTCACAACAATATACATGCATATGTAGAAGACTAGGTTTCCACTCTCATCCCATTTTGGGAAAAGGAATATAGGAACAAACTGCATCTAATATGTAATATAACATGTAAAAACTCTGGTTTTTGTATCCTTATACCTTTTTAATGGCCCTAGTGAAGCACAGTAGATTGATAGACAAGATGCTCACCCAATTGAAATCATGCCATGTGTCTACTACACGATGCGCCAATAGATTCCATTCTATTTTAAAATGAGAGGATCCCTCCTCTCCATATAACATAAAAATAATGGTTTTCATAAACCGATATGGGTATCTCAAGTATTGTGTAGAATACATCCAATTATTCTTTTCTAAGAAGGCCTTATATTCAGTCCACCAATCTTTCAATTTTTTTACTAGATTGAATTCCTTGGCTCTGTACTCATCCAAAAATGTTTTGTTCAATAGCACTTGAATTTTCTTCAGCTTTAACATTATTTTGAATGAATAGGGTTGTAAATAAGCTATGGAAACCCTACCTCCACTTATGATTGATCTCATTCCAATATTACTGTGTCTGAATATCAATTTGACAACATCGTTATATGGTAATATTATTGGTTTGGCGGAAATCAAGTAAAGGATGTGCTTTCTGATATTTCAAAAAACCTCTAAGTCATCATGGTCCTTATGGAAGTCTTCATTGACGAACATTATATACATGTATTTGGGCACTCAAGGTCATCTTGGAATCCAATTAAATCATTTGTATCCATGAGCAACATTGGATCTGTGTCTTTCCAAGGGTTGGGACTTTCTTCAACTTCCCATTTTAAGGTAGCTTCCCTATTCCTTGTTCTTTTGACATTTTAAATAATAAATATCCTGCAATAAAAAATGAAAATACAAATATTAAATCTTGTAGACATAATTATGTCAATAGGTGAGTTATGAACATAAATAAAGTCTACCTCAAGTTTCGAGCTAAAACGAATGGAATTTGAGAAACAAGATTGCAGGTGAACAAACTTAGCTTCTCTAGCAAGTTTACAAAGGATAATGGTGAATATTAATTGTGAAATACCTCCCTGAGCTGGTTAAGATTACTAATGACAACTATATATATGCACAGGTGGAAAAGTTTGGTGATAAGTCCTGTATTTGTGCAATGATTTATGGAGTTTGAGGATATGCCCTTACCTGAAATCCTTATGGCGTGCTTAGGTGGCAAGCTGGGGTGCATAAATTTTGAAGAGAAATGTTTTGACCATGTCATTTGCACCAAGGGATTCACATGAAGCCCAAGTGCAGTTTTCTTTAGAGCGAGGCATTCCTACTGTGATTGGTGTAATGGGGACACAGCAGCTTCCTTACCCTTCCCATCGTAGGGATCTAAACGTCAAGATTTGTGAAATCATCCAACGCAACTCCTTCTTATTTACAATTCTCCACTGCGTAAATGACTACTTTCATAAATACTAGCTACTGGTAAGTTGTAATAGTAATAATTATGTAGTTTGTAGATTGATATCTATCATAAATTTGTTTGAATATCATCATTGTCAAGCAATAACAACTTCTTAAAGGGTGCTAGCTCAATAGTAGAGCACCTGCCTAATTATAGGTAGGAGGTTGGTGGTTCGATTCCTCCATGCCCTATCATAAATTTGTGACTACAAAAACGACTAAATTCACATATATACGACTATTGGTAGCTAATTTCTCGTATCTTAGTCGTATTTAGCTTAGTCATTAATATGTTAACATCTAGTAGTTTATTTAGTCGTATAGTTGGTCATTAATGGTTTTAATGAGTGACTAAATCAGCGACTAAATCAATGATTAACTCAGTGACTAAATCAATGACTAAATCTGTTACTAAATCAATGACTAAATCATTAACTATCAATGACTAAAACAATGACTAAATCATTGACTATGAATGACTAAAGCATTGTCTATCAATGACTAAATCATTGTCTATCAATGACCAAATCAATGACTAAATTAATGACTACTAAGTCAAGCTATTAATGACTAGTGAAATACGACTAGCTATAAGATAGTGGTAATTTGCTACTATTAGTCACTGACTCAAAAATAGTCGTTTATAGCCTGATTTTAGTCATTTTTTTAGTCATTAATTTCTCATTTTCTACTAGTGTTCAACCTGAGGTATGAGTCTATTTAAGGTTTATATGGAATCTTTTTATTTATCATTTTTTATGGTTTTATTAATTAAAAATAATGTTATTAAAGTGCATTTGATATATTAATTGATTTATATTATTGTTTGCAAATTTTATAATCTTTTTCGGATAAATTAATAAACAGAACGCATTCATCCTACCTTTCGCACATCATGTCCAACTCGATGTCTAGCTCGTCATCCAATCCATTGCGTGAAAGTTGCCGGTGCTTTTCTAGATGTTGAGACGTGTTGTTGTATATCGCAGTCCTGAAGCACACCAACAAATAGACACTACATTCGCCCTATATCGACACCCAGCGTATCCAGCTCACTGCCTAGCCTTCCATTCAGCTCTCTGTCTAGATCACCCATCAGACTACGCGTTGCTGAGAATTAATTTCAGGCATTTAAAATGTGGAACAACTACAAACAAACTGTTATACACATGGCTGGGTGATGAAGTTGTGTTCTAGATGTTTTTCATCCTGCATTCTTCTTTGCTCGCCACCACATCAACCATCCACACTCTGGATTGATGCATTCAACCCATGCTCTAGAAGATTCACCACTACACTCTCCTCTATTCACCATCAGTCACCTACTGCACTCAAGAAGGAACCTGTGCGCCACCTCTGAAGATCGTTCACGCTGAAGATAAGCCTGTGCGCCACCTCTGAAGACTGTTCATGCTGAAGAAGGGAGATGCGTGTGAGTTGGCCTTCGATCTGTTATGTGCCTTTAAGATCAACTAAATTTAGAGAAAAGTTGAGCACTAAAGGGTCGACTTTCTCATCCATGTAAATCATTATATATATAAGCCTCTATGAGAGAGCTGGAGGTAGCTAGGAAAATTAGTTAGTTAGCAGAGTTAGGAGAAGAGTTTCTGCTATGATTTACTCTTGAACATTGTATTTATGTTCCACCATTTGAATAAAGATTTGTATGCATTGCTGTTGAAGATTGCGTTTGAGTAGAAGTTAGCCAAGCATCACCCCTAATTGCTGAGAGGGCCCCTCATCAACCAAAGGTTTCTTTTCTTGTTTATTTCTTTCATTTTTCTTGTTGTAGCTAGTTTAATTTACAGCATGTTTTATTATTTCTGTAATGCAATTTTACTTGTGAATTAGATAATTAGAATGCTCGCATAGTTTTCTTTGAGCTTTGAATTAAATAGTTTGCTTTCAGTCATTTCATTTTTAGTCTATTGTTCATTTTATTTGCAAGTTAGATAAAATAGATTGATGTTGATCAAATTAAGTAAATTTAATTATGTCTATTTCATTTCTATTTTAATTATTAGTTTAAGCAATATAAATTTCAGTTTATTAAGATCCAATGGTTTCTTTATGCTTATGTTTATGAATTAGCTTAAGTTTATTTTGCTGTTAGATTTTCTTAGTAAGTAGGGTTGTTTATTGCTTTATGCATTAGAATTAAATCTACATGACTTCAGCTGAAGATTAGTTAATTTAGGTTAGTTTTTACCATTTTAACTGTGCAACGTGTCATTCGGACAACCTATTAAGTCTGTTATTCATCCACCCCTTTGAGACCCAGAGTTCAATCTATCATTCAACCCTTAGTTCTTTTTTTTATGTTCTTTTATGTATTTTAAGATTGTTTTTAGTTATGTTTTGTTAATGTCTGAATTATGTTTTGATTGTAATAGTTAGATTATAGTTTTGTTTAACATTAAAGTTAAAATCTAATTGTTTTAGGTTATTTATTAAAGTTTTATTATTTTTCTTATTTCTTTTTTCTTTGAATGTGTCTTAATTTGTTTTTGTTTCTTGAATGTTATTTGCTGATTTTGTTTTAATATTGTATTATTTTGTGTTTATGCTTTTTAGATGGATTTACTTGTTTGTATGTGAGATTTAGCGTTATATGTGTTTTATTTATTATGTTTTTAGGTTGTCTCTTTTATGTTGTGTTATTGTTGAAAGAACTTGTAGGAGATAACCTAAAGATATTTCTTTTATTGAGTTTTCTACTTGCTTCTTTTATCAAGTTTTCTTTTATTAATTTTTCTACTTGCTTCTTTTATTAAGTTTTTTAGTTGCTTATAAGTTAAGTTTTCCTTGTACCCTAGTTTCCCATTTGAATACTCAATTGTTTATTGTATTTCAGTTTAAAGTTTATTATCAATTATTTAGTTTATTATTATGCCTTAGTTTAATTACTTTAATAATTGCATTTTTAGGAGTTTGACTCAGTTTTTCATTTTGAAATATCTTTCGATATTTTGTTTGTTAAAATATTTACATGACACCCTCCACCTTCGCATATATTTTGTTTCAACTCTAATATTACCAATCTTAAGAATAGGTGGATTAATTTAAACATTATAAAACACCCAACACAACCTTTATCCCCTATACCCAAAACATCACTCAATGGCAGGGCCTGGCCTTGAGCTCCTTGCCATGATTCCATACAATATTTTTAACATATATATTTAATGTAAACGGGGTCAAAGCCCGAGTGTTACACCTCGGCTCTCCCCACAAGTTCACAAACAAATAAGAATGCGTAGAAGGTTAAACCCATGACTTTTCAAGTAGAGTTTTAACTCTTTTACAAATGGAAAAAAACACAATTTCACTTGGCGCATTTACCTACCTCCATGTAGGTTAAAATATTTTCTATCCACTTTCTATAGTTTGGATTGATCCTTTTTTGTTTCCTTAATCCATTTTACATCACCATGGTACTCTTTACCTTGTCTTTTTAGCTGTTTAGGAACACAAAAGGGGCTATTCCTTCTTTAGGGTACCTGTAATAATTACAAGGTTCACAAAAAAATGTTTTAGCTATCATAGCTAAGTAAGGTTTATAACCTTATAACCCTAGATTGTGAAATAGGGTTTGTAAGTAGAAATCTTAAAACGTTAAGAAAAACAAGTTCAACACACAAATTATAGTTTATGACAAGGTAGGCATGGCACATTAACGTTTGAAAACAAGTAAAATTATCATAAGACTTAAAAACTGTATCTTAGTATAGTGTCATGTGAATCATTTTTGCAGTGATCATATTCAAGTTTTTAAGTATCATATTTTACAGAAGTTTTCATTATTAGTTAAGTCCTAAATTTTCTTTGGGATGGATGATTTATATTATTTCTTGAAGGTATGTGAAACCGGATTAGAAATTTTATTGATCTAAACCCTCCATATGTTTTTATTTTGGGGGGGGGGGGGATTTTGGAGTTGTTACATGTGGTATTAGATGGAGTTTTCAAACACTAGGCCTGAATTTGGCTCAACTCGCATTCTCAATACAAAAACAGGAAAAAAAAATACTGACTATGTTTAAAATTTGTTTCTGTACATAAATATAAATTTTTATTTTGTAGGAAATGGAAGGAGTAGAATCATCTACTAAGGATGGATCACATCATAATAATACATATAATATATAAGTGGAACTAAATAATCAACCATCTAAATTAGTTCAAACTGTAAAAGAATTAAAGGATGAATTGCAGAATGTTAAGGAAGATAATGAAAGATTTCGAAAAGAATAGTAAGAATTAAATCAAATACTACTCAATGAATTACACAATGAATGAACGAATAAAATAAAATAACATGAATACGAATATGGAACTATATCCTACAAGCGTAAAGGCAAAAAGTTAAAATTTTATGATAATGAAAGTAATTCCTCTTTAGGAATTAATGTTAGGTCACAAAGAGAGAAACCTAAATATTCTACTGAAAGTAGTGATAGCGACAACATCCCTAAAAGAGAAAATATAAACCTTACGAATAAATTTCAACAGAGTTTAAGAAGATAACCCCCAATGTTTAATAGTGAGGTGGAAAAGGGAGAAGAAGCTGAGGCATGGATGTGAGGGATGAAAAAGTATTTTCAAATCTATAATTACTTAGAGAGGCTGAAAACTAGAATGGCTATTTATAACTTAAATGGAAAAGATGATATATGGTGGTAGGATATAAAATATTGAAAAAATTAGAGAAAAGTATGTAACTTGGAGGAATTTTAAGAAATAATTTAAAATAAAATAAAAAATTTATGAACAATATTATGAAGAAAGGGATAAGGAATTTTACACTCTTAATATAGGTTCAATGTCTATGAAGGAACTAAGTAGTAAATTCTTAAGTGTATTACAATACATACCTTATATCATCAATGGAAGATCTAAGATATAGAGGCTTTTTAGTTTCTTACCTTTTAGCTTCACTGGAAGAATTGAATACGACAACCCAAAAGTCGTCGAGGAAGCAATGATGAAGGCTAATTTTTGTTAGGAACAAATCATAAATAAAAGAGAAGGTGTAACTAATTGGAATGGTAAAAGAACAAATAATTTTGAACAAAGAAGGAAAGGATTTAAGTCCAACAAAAATTTCAGAAATAATTCCCGAAACTATACTAAGAATACTTATCACGGGATAGACTTTAAAAGTAATACACAACAAAATTTTACAGCAGCAAAAAACAAAGATCTACCTAAAAATCATGTTAAAAATAATGAATAAAGAGAACATGTAAAATGTTGGGAATGTGAGGGACCTCATTATGTGAAGGAATGTCCAAATAGAAATAGGAATTTCAGCAATGTGCATACAATATAGGAAGAATCAACTGTTGGTGGCGTAGCGAACAAGATGCCCATGATTAATGCAGCTTTGGAGAATCGACATGTTGTAACACCAAACATTTATGGTGGAGATAGAAGGTGTGATAAATAAAAAACCCATATCTATTTTGATAGACCCGGGTGCTAGTTTAAGTTATGTGTCACCTGGTGTAGCAAAAAGTTGTAATTTGCATTGGAATAAGTTTGAAAAATCTTGGTTGGTCTAGTTAGCTACAAGAACCAAGAGAAATATAGTTAGCTATGTTGAATATTGTGAAATGTTTATGAGTCAATTTAAAAATCAAGTGAAATTAAATGTATTACCTCTAGGATCATATGATGTTTTAATAGGCATGGACTAGCTAGAAAAACACATAGTAGTTTTAAATTGCTTTGATAAAACATTTACATGCTTAGATGGAAAAGGAGAAATAGTTATATTGAAAGGAATACCTCGAAAAGTGATTGTTAGACATATTTCATCTTTACAAATGAAAAAAGTATGTACGTAAAGGTTGCAAACTTTTTGCTGTATATGTAATGAATGATGAACACATGCATAAAGAAAATAAATTAAAATTTGATGATATACCAATTTTAAAAGAATTTTTAGATGTATCCCCAGAAGAGATTCCAGGATTACTTCCTTAAAGAGAATTGGATTTTACTATTGAATTAGTACTTGGAGATGTACCCAACTAAAAGGATCCTTACCGGATTAATATCCTTGAACTTAATGAATTAAAACTAAAAATACAAGATTTAATAGATAAAAATTACATAAGACCAAGTGTATCCCCTTGGGGAGAACCTATCTTGTTCGTTAAAAAGAAAGACGGTACCTTACGCTTATGTTTGGATTATCGTCAGTTAAACAAGATGACAATTCAAATAAATATACATTTCCATTCATAGATGATCGATTTGATTAGATACATAGAGCAACGATATTCTCAAAAATATACTTGAGATCTGGATATCATCAAGTCAGAATTAAAGATGAAGATATATTTAAAGATGCATTCAGAATCTGTTACGGGCATTTTGAGTTTGTAGTTCTTCCATTTGGGCTAACGAACACTCCAGAGTCTTTTATGTGTTTAATGAAAAATGTCTTAAGTAAGTATTTGCATAAATTCATAGTTGTCTTTATCGATGACATACTAGTTTATTCAAAAAAAATAAGAACACGATGAACATTTATAGATAACATTACAAGTTTTAAGAGAACAAAAATTGTACACTAAATTCAGTAAATGTGAATTCTTTAAGGATAAAATACAATATCTGGGCCATGTGATACCAACGGAAGGGATATCAGTGGATCCTAATAAAATAAGACCAATAATGGAATGGCATGTTCCTAAGGATGTATCATATGCATGATCGTTCTTCGGGATTATAGGTTATTATCAAAAATTCATAGAAGGATTCTCGAGGATCGTGAATGCCATAATGTCCTTACAGAAAAAAGTGAAAAAGATTTGTATAGAATTTAAAATGTGAAGAAATATTTTAAAAGTTAAAATAATTATTAATCATTGCACCTATTTTAAAAATAGCAGATGCAAATAAGGACTTTGTTGTATGCACTCATGCATGCAATGAGGGCCTAGGTGGAATGTTAACACAAGAAGGTCATGTAATAGCATATGAGTCATGAAAGTTAAAAATACATGAAAACAGTTATGCTTCCTAATATTTAGAGTTGGCTTCCATAATACATGCCTTGAAAATGTGGCGCCATCATCTAATTAGAACAATATTTTTATTAATGCCTCACAACATAAGTTTCAAATACTTGTTTGATCAACAAAATATGAACGCTACGAAATAAATATGGTTAACTTTCCTCAAAGAATATGATTTCTAGATCAACCATATAAAAGGAAAGGAGAATAAGGTGGTTGATGCCTTAAGTAGAAATGCAAATCTGAAATTTATAGCCATTGTTAGAATCTATAAAACAAAATTGGACGATAAGGTTGAACATAGAGTAAAAATGGACAAAGATTATCAAAATTTCAGAGAAAAAGTTACAGAAAATGAATCAGAAAAATATGAAAACAAATTTAAGTTTGAATGAAAAAGGCTTAATGTTGTATAAAAATATATTTTATGTACCAAAAATTAAATTGTTGATCTTAAATGAAGTACATAAGATTCCTTAGTCAAGACATCTTGGCTATAAAAAATGATAACAATGCTAAGAAAATACTATTTTGGCCCAATATGAAAAATGAAATGGCTGAATGTATAGCTAGGTTTATAGAATGTGAGCATGTTAAAGCTGAGCATCGACACTCAACACGTCTATTGCAACTATTACCAATCCCAAATTGGAAATGGAAAATTATCATCCTTGATTTCATAACAGGACTTGCTAAAGGTCAAAACCAAACTAATTCCATGATGGTAGTGGTAGACAAACTTAGCAAGGAAGCTCATTTTATACATGTTGAAACTACTTATAAGGATGCTAATATTGCTGATATTTTATGAAAGGAGTGTTTCGTTTGCATGGAACTCCTAAGATGATAATTTCTGATAAGGATCCTAAGTTTACTAATAATTTATGGAAGTCATTTATTACAAGATTAGACACTAAATTAAATGTTAGTGCCGCTTATCATCTCGAAACGGATGGACAAATTGAAATAGTAAATCAATTTTTAGAAGATATGTTAAAGATGTATGTTAGGAATCATCCAAAAAAATGGGAAGAATATTTTCACTTAGTCGAGTTTGCTTATAATAATTATTATTAAGCTTCAGCTAAACTTAGTCCTTTTGAAATACTATATGGTATGAAATGTAATACTCCCATTTCATGGATTAATCCTATTGAAAGATTAATGTTAGGACATGACTTGTTAAAAGAAATGAAAATAACAATGAAACATGTACAAAGCATTATGAAAATCACACAGTATAGACAAAAAATTCATGCATACCTTAAAAGAACTAAGAAAGAATTCCAAGTAGGTGAGCCTATTTCTGTGAAGATAAAACCCAGAAAAACCTCTTTTAAGTTGGGGAGTTCTGCTAAATTAGTACCCAGGTATTTTGGACCTTTTGAGATATTTTCAAGAGTTGGACAAGTGGCTTATTAGTTAGATTTTCCACCTAATCTCAAAATACATAACACATGTCATATTTCTATATTGAAAAAGTATGTGCATGATGCTACTCATGTAATCAATTGGAATTTTATCCAAGTAGATCGAGAAAGAGATTTTTAGTTGGAACTAGATTGTATCCTTGACAAGAGAGTTTTTTTTTTTTAATTTAGAATTGCACCATTGGACCGATAAAGGTGCAATGGAAGCACCTTAGTCCAGATGAAGCAACCTGGGAATTGGAGAGTTATATGCAGGAAGGATATCCAATCTTGTTCCAGGAAGACTCAAATGATATTTAAGAAACATTGAGGATGATATTGAACTTAAAAGGGGGTGTTTGTAACCCAACTAGAACTAAAAACATTTTATTTTGTTAAAATACATTACTTTAAAAGTTATTGTAAATTTTTATGTTGTTGACCAACGATGGTCAAAGATGATTGTAATTGAAATATTTTGTTATTTAATAATTAAAAAATGAGACACCTATCCAAAAAGGACCATTGAAGAGTGTTCAGTCACCCACTAGGAGGAATGATCTAGTGTAGAAGGAAAAAATGACAAATGGTAGCAACATCATTCACGTTATAGATGTCGCAGGAGGCAACTTCCCTATAATTGTGGTCATGTTGGAACTGAGCAGGTAGCTCATTTAATTACAAAATTGACCCAAATATGTAGGAAAACACATATATACTCATCGAATGAGCATGAGGCTCACTACATTCTAGAGATTAGAACCTTGTGGTTTTGTTGGAAACTGAAAATTTAGGCACAAAAGAGGCATTCAATGAGGGGAAAGATAGAGTGAGTTGTTAGAGTGTTGAATTCAAATATGACTGCTAAGTTACATACAGGATTGATTAGGCTTTTACACATTATCTTCATCCTGATAGTTCAGTGAACAGGCTCTGGGGTCCTAAAGCAAGTAATCTTGGCTGCTTTTAGGAGACAATTGGGAGGAACAGTCTTCTTTCGATGTTTTTCCACTTCAAAAGTTATCAGGTTCTATATTACTACTAGTTTGTTATCTTAATTCATTGTCTCTTTATTTCTGAAGGATTTATGTATGATAAAAATTTCCAAATTATTATTTGTTTTAGAAATAAAGTAGGAAAGTTTTATTTCTATAGATTATAAGGAGAAATTAATTTTTCTGCATAAATAGTTTTCATAGTAGAATTTAAAGATTATCCTTTATTACTATTTAAACACAATACCATATATAGATTCACCTAGTATTACGTATTATACATAGATAATAAACAAGTAATATTCCTTTAGTTTTTTATAGACCCTTGCAGAATTAACCAGAAGGTTAAAAATAGAGTTTTCATCATTTTAACCAAACAATGAACCTCTTTTATAGTTAGGGTTTGCTCATATTTGAACACAGTAAATCCCTTAATCAAACAAACTCTATTCCAAAAACAACATATCTAATATAAAAAAACAAAGGCTTCCAGTCGGGGTTCAAAACCCATAAAGGTAAAATACATATTAATTAATACTTTACTCATTATAAAATTTACATAGTCGAAAGGCTTTTTGTTTCAGTAATTTTACTCAATATCAATCGCACACAACATAAAGGATCAATGTTTTCATTTATTTACCCAAAAACCTATTTTCATACAGCTGAAAGGCTTGTCGTTTTCGAAAAATGATCTTACGGTTAACATTTTACAAAATAACGAAATGATAGATTCAATTTTAAACTGTAATACCAAATGAACATCCCTAGATAATTTTTTTTTATACCGGTTGAGGGTTCGAAGCGTGTAAGGCTATGAATTCCAAGTACTTTATTTAATAACTAAAACTTACAGTAAAAACCCTAGGTTCAAGTAATAAACAAAATGTCGTAACTCTTCTAAAAACCAGAATGGAAACCCTTTGAAAATAGCTTATACGCAGTAGTCGTATACAATCCATTCACATAATATTAAACAAATTAAACAAAGAAGTCCTATTAAAACAATATCCAGTGTATTATCGACAAGTTCAAAGGATTCTTCCACTTTTTAACAAAATATCATTGAAACAAAATAGTTCTGAAAGTTATAAACGTTTTCAATAATATCAATAAACTAGATACTCAGTAGCACTCAGATATTTTTAAACAAAATCATAGTGGATATATTTCACTTAAACTTCACAAAAGCTTTACAATAAAGAGCTTCATTACACGTAGACTCCACGGTATGTAACAAAAAATATATATATATATATATATATAAACCCTATCATAGCCCAAGGGCTTATAAAAATATCAATGTAACTGTGCCATATAACGAGAGTGTTTACCATAAATAGAAAGGGCTCATAACATCCAAGCAAAACCAAAACTAGAAAAGAAACAAATTTTCCCATCTGGGCCATATTCTTTCACATCGTCTAGGACGATAGGGTTCAAGGCTGCAAGGTCTTACCAGAGCCTTCGGTGCCACCCTCAACCCAAGTTCTTTTCAAACCAAGCCTCGTCGAGGAAGCTCCCATCAAAAACTCATGTTAGTTCACTCATTGCATAGAGGTCAAACTTTGAAGTATGTATTTTATCTTTTAAATGCATTAAAACTAGAAACAAATAAAACCAAAGGAATAGCTTACCTCTACAACGATTTTCTTAGCAAAAGAAACTCTAGTGACAGCTCTAGGAAGGAACTCGTGGTGTGGTGATGAATACGTTGGATTATTATAGGTCATGGAGTCGAGCACTGGAAGGGTCGAGAGCCCTCAGGTCTCCCCACCCGTTCACAAACATAGAAGAATGTGTATAAGGTTAAACCCATGACTTTTCAAGTAGGTTTTTAACTCTTTTACAAATAGAAAGCACCACAATTTTACTTACCATGTCAACTTACCTCTACATAGGTTAAAATATTTTCTACCCACTTTCTATCGTTTGGATTTCTCTATTTTATTTTTCCTTAATCATTTTTCCATCACCATGGTACTCTTTACTTTAGCTTTTTAGTTTTTTAGGAACACAAGGGGGGCCAATCCTTGTTTAGGGTACCTGTAATAATAACAAGGTTAACAAAAAAATGGATTTAGCTATCATAGATAAGTAAGACATATAACCTTATAATGCTAGCTGTCAAAATATGTTTTCTAACAAAAAAACATAAAATGTTAAGAAATAAAAGTTAAGCACACAAATTGTAGTTTATGACAAGGAACACATGGCACTTTAAACTTTGAAAACAAGTAAAATTATCATAATACTTAAAAAAATTATCCTAGTGTAGTGTCATATGAATCATTTATGCAATGATCTTATTCAAGTTTTTAAGTATCAGATTTCACAGAATTTTTTATTATAAGTTAATTCCTAAAATGACTTTGGGATGTAGGGTTTATATTATTTCTTGAAGCTATGTGAGGCCAAATTAGAACTTTTTCGATCTAAACCCTCCGTATTAAATTATTTTTTTTGAGGGGGGGGATTTTGGAGTTGTTACAAAGTGCATGGCTATACAAGGTACTTAACATACAAAAAAAATATAAACAACATGGGTGGAAAGTGGCTTTCTAATTCAAAAGCAACTACAACTTAAGCGAGGTTGTCATAAACATGCCAAGTCATGGCTAAATTGTTGGGGAGTTGGGGAAGATGAAACTCTATAGGATAGTGATAATACTGAAAGTATTATTATATTCAAATTTAAGGACAAGATTTTGTCTGATAAAGAGATTGAGGATAGGATATACAGGATAAAAATATAGCTATGCTTGAACAAGATTAAAGAAGAAAATCGGCATTGCGAAAATAAGAACAAGCTTTCATGAGCTCCATACTAGAACATGGTGGTCAATAGTTCCTAAAATGGCATGGCTAGAAAGAATTTGTGACATTTTTGGCACAAAGAGAGTTGAATATGAAAACCACTTTCTCATTAAATTTCTTGTGTACACCCACATTAGAGCACAATTTCAAAACATTTGCTACAATACTCACCTTCCTAACCTTTTAACTGATCACAACTATGGGAATTTAGGAATTCCTCTCCTAAATATTTTGGATCATACAAATAAAATTACAAGGAAAACCAAGTGACTCCTTACATTTTAAAGTTTCTATTGACCAAATTGAGTTTCAGTAAATAGGTTAACAACTATCATAATCAACATGATCATCATGATTGAAAGTGTATTAAATATGTATTTACAAATAGTTTATTCCTATTTTATTTCATATGCATCCATGTGATAATAAAGTGGAAATGAATGCTTGGAATTGTAATTGGATTGATGAATAATTGATTGAGTTTTTTACACCAAATATTATATTTACATTTTTTTAATATTTTTAAAAATTTAATCAATAAAAAGTTAACTATTTTTTATTATTTTTAAAAAATAAAAAGAAGGTCAATTGAGTATAGGTATCATGGTTGAGAAGAATGTTGTTATCATCTACACTTAGGCTCAAGTATATATTTATGGCACTTATTCCTTTGAAGCATCATTTTGGACATACATTGATTCTCGGGAAGAAATGCTCGATAAACCATTATTTAAAAAAAAACTCATACCAAAGGTTTTTCATTTTAAGTATTATTTAACCATTATTAATAAGTAATTACTGTTTTCCAATTGTAATTGATATTTTCTTTATATAATTAATTTTCATTATTTATTTTATATATAATTAATTTTCACTAATTCTTGTGAATATCAACATTTTTTTTAATTATTTATTTTATGTAACCAGAAATAATAGATCATTTCAACTTTCCTAAATCCATTTTAAAGTAAAAATGCATTGAAGTTGGCTGAAAACCACAAATATTATCCAAATCATTCATGATTTATATTACTCTCCTTAAAAATATGGTCAAAGTTATGTCAAATTTAACTTGAACCATTTCTAAAACCAAATCATTCATTATTTATATTACTCTCCTTAAAATTATGGTCAAAATTTTATGTCAAATTTAACTCAAACCATTTCTAAAACCCATAATATCGAAGGAAAACCATTTCTAAAACCAATAATAAGGAAGGAAGATATAATTTGCCTTCTAAAACCAATAATAAGGAAGGAAGATATAATTTTGAGTATTTATATGATAACATATTTTCATAACAAAGAATTTGAACCATTTCTAAAACCAAATCATTCATTATTATACCTGCCTCAGCAGGTATATTGTAATCCTTTGCAAGTCAACTTGGGTTAACTCACCTATTAGTTCAAAGGTACATAAAAATTAAAATGTTGTTTATAATGTTTAACTTTATAATTTTATAAATAATAATTTTTAATTATAATAAAAATGTATTTATTTGTGTTGTAATTGGCCAATCACAAATGATGTCAGCTTTAGAATTTGGTATCTGGTTTTCAATGACAAGTGGCAACTATGACATCAAGATAAGTACAAGTGTGGGTGAACTCTGAAATATTCTACCTGCCCATCAACGCAGTCATGAGAGGTTCAATCAAGCAACGATATGCTAAAATGTTGAGATAAAGATTTCCCATCTCGAATGGATCGTAGCCGAGCTGAAGGCGATTTCGACACAGCATTTTCTTTGGCAGCAATGCTTCTCCTACCCACCTTTGGATGATCTTGTAGACTGAAATAATTTTGTCCTCCAAGAATGTTGCAGCTGCATAGAGAAAGCATAATTGCAGATGAACGTCCTCCTTGCCCAGTGCATCGTAACTCAACCTTAAGGAGTCATAGACGCCATCGGCGTTAGGAAGAGACTGAGCAGCCCATTCCCATTGCCGTGGATCAGTACTATCCGCCATTGCTCTCCCCACTACTTTAATCGCAAGGGGAAGCCCTCCACACTTTTCTTCGTCGATGCATGCAGGCAGATTCATATTATTATAGGAAAAAGCATGACAGGCAAACAACTTCCAACTGTCATCTTGAATCAGATCCTCCATTGTTACTGTATACTTGTAATCTCTAACTCCCAATTTTAAGAATGCAGTGCGACTTCTTGAATTGACAATAACTTTGGAGCAGCAATGCACAATTACAGGCCGCAGTATGCCCAGTCCCTTCAACAATTCTGCAGCATCCCTATCCCATACATCATCTAAGAACAGTGCAAATCTTCTACTCTGCTGCAGAGTTTCATTCAACCATATTTTCATATCTTCTTCATTGATATTTTTACTCGAATCTACATTTTTTTGTATAGTTATTTGTGTATACAGCTCCGTCGTAAGATTTGTAACAGACGGGCTTTGAGAAACAGTTAGCCAAAGTAGTAAACCGTCGCTAAAATGGCTTCGTATCTTTTGGCTGTTGAAGACAGTCTTGAGAAGAAGAGTTTTTCCGGAGCCACCTTTGCCAAGCACGCCAATGTTCTTAGCCTGATCATCTTCATCTTTAATGATCAATTTGTGGAGATTTGCAATGGCTTGATCCTGTCCCACTATAAGGGGTTCGTCGATCAACTTCGTTCTTGCGGTGCCCATGCCCATTAAAGCATGAGAGGCGCCGCCTCCTCCTGTATTTGTTGAACTGGTCGAAGCAGCAGCAGCTGAATCCATATGGGCAGCTTCCACGGCTGCTCTCATCTGCCCAACTGCATCGTTGTTGCTCTCATCTGCCCAACTGCATCATCTAGCAGTTCCTGAGTTTGGGCCATTTGAATCAAACTGGACACTCTTAGATGTTCGTTGATAATTGATATCAAACGGGTGATTCGCCTGCTAGTTCGATAACGAGAACAGACGTCCCACGTTGGTATTGTGCATTGTTGCACCATTTTTTATGCTTGTTGTAGAAGATCATCCAACTGTTTAAGCCATACGTTTACAGCTGAAGCCTTGTTATTATTTTCCGTCCTCTTGTTGAAATCCAGGTGATGTTGCTGGATCTCCTTGATGCTAGGTTCGATTCTCATTACCAGATATTTCAGAGAGGCCAACTCTTCGCTACAGCGTACCGCAATTTCTATGCTGTCAATAATCTGATCGATTGTCTTGGATATACCCACACCAATAAAACCAGAAACGAAACCCAGATCCGGCATGAATGAATCTTTAAATAGCTTCCCTCCCCTCTTTACAAACAGTAAGAAAAGCAGTCCCTCCCTCAAACTGTTGAATGTTTCTTCAAAACAACACTGACTCTCACGTTTGTGTGGCGCCAAACGTGAATTCCACACAAAATTTCGAGTAACTCATTGCAGACATATATATTGTTTTTTTCAAATAAAGCAAGATCGATTGTCAATGAGAATCCAGAAAGACGATCATACTAAAACGCATCATAGTCAACAGAAATTTGAGCACCGAAAATTTTGAAAATATGACTCGACATAGACTTTAACTTTGAAACAGCAGTTCATTTTCAAGATTGAAAATGATTTTCTACTTGTTTTAATTGGAGTGAGCTAGCTATGGAGCAATCCTCTCTCCATAGGACGGAGGAGGAGCAAAGTCAAAGTCAACGTTAACTTTGCTCTTCCTCAGTCCTATGAGGGAGGATTGCTCCATAGCTAGCTTACTCCGTTTTAATTGTGATTTCAAAGTTCGTTAAAAAATCATTTGAATAAAAAACGGTAAAACACTTTAATCTTGTTAACTTGATCAATATTAAAGCTTTTATTATTTTATAACTACTTATTTTGATTTCAAAGTTAGACTTGTCATCTTTATTGTTACATTTAAATAAGCAATTATAAAAAAACAATTATATATATAAAAAATTATAAATAAACAATTGTAAAAAAAATAATATAAAAAATAATGAACTATCTCTTAACCCTTTAATGTTAGATAGAACCACAAACTATATAAAAGACTATTAATATAAAATAAAAAAACATAATATCGTCTCACAACATTCCAATATTATTTTGATCATTATTCCTATTTAATAAGAAATTACAATTTAAACCTGCAATTTCAATATTTACAAATTACAATAATAGATTAATGATATACTTGGAATCCATCTAAATAGTAGAAATAATAATTTAGACACTTACATACGCGGGCAGTTAAGTACCATAATTACCAATTATTCTATATAAATAAACAATATAAAACATCTAACTATATACAAAAATTTATAATAAAATATTGTAAATCAAAATATCAATAAAAACACAACTGCATTTTTGAATTAAAACATTTATGCATACAAAATGTATCTTTTGTCATATGTAATTAAAAACATGAATAATTACAATTGTTTTTTAAATAAAACTACTTTTATAAATATTTTATTAAATAATTTTAATTATTATTTTTATTAGTTAACCTTATACAAATATTTATAATAAAATGTTGTGAATCAAAATATCAATAAAATCACAATTGCATTTATCAATTAAAACATTTATGCATAAAAAAATGTTATCTTTTATAATATGTAATTAAAAATATGAACAATTACAATTATTTTTTAAATAGAAATACTTTTAGTTATTATACCTGCAGCACGCAGGGTATATTGTAATCGACTGCAAGTCAGACTCTTTTGACTTTGTATTAGTTGCTCTCTATCAAAAAAATTAAAATCTGTTTTGTAAAGTATAACTTAGGGATTTGTAAAATATATTTTTTTATTTTGTTAAAAAACTATTTTGTAAACAACTTATTGGTGGATAGAAGATTATGTAAACTTTGGAATTTGGTATCTGGATTTGAGTTGACATGTGGCAACAATGACATCATAATAATAAAAATAAAAAAATAAAAATTATATCCCATTGCCATCTCTTATAGCAAGTGGTACCGTCGGAGCCAGCTGTTCTGGTTTTTTTCAGACCTTGGGCCATGAGATGAGGGTGCACAGGAAAGGTGCTGTCATCGAGGTCGAACATCTAAAAGCCTTGGTTCTCTCCTAAAGCTCTGTCCTGGAACAATAGGTGATGAAAAGCAAAGGTTTGATTTTCCAAAATGCGTTAGGTGAAACATACCTAAAACACTTATGCTTTTACTTTTGTCCCAACGACACAATCGACCTGGGGAACTTGGACTCCTGGTTTGAAGAGGAAGGGTTTTGTCTGGCTCCTATACCCTAAAACCTCGCTTGAGGAATCGATGAAGGTACCACCCTGGTAGAGAACACTCTGGTTGCTGGGTCGGGTTTCTAGGCCCTGGAAGCCGAGAGCCGAAAGGAAATCGACAGTGTCTAAACTTCACGGGGGACAAATTCTGGAAATCCTACCCTCTGGTCAAAACAACAAGTTCGTCAGGGTTAGATGGAGACTCCTAAAAGCAAAGGGTAAAGTGGTTTCTAGACCATTGTTGTGCCTCTGTTCCCTTTTTCTTTTCTTTTTTCTTTTTTCAGTTCCCTGCGATGCTACTCTTAACTTACCTAGGGATTTATCTTCTGGTTATGATTTCTGTATTCTTTTGCCTTTAGGCTTCTGATGCATAAGATGGGCGCAAACTACAGAGGGCCTCCCCCTTCCCTATCTGAGACGCCAACTCCTGATACAAGGGTTTAAGCCGAAGGTAAGGTCGAGGGTCTAACCATAATCTGAAATGGTTCTGCTCGGGTTTTACATACCTAGGCTCGTGAACTAAACTATGTCCCATTTTTTTTTTACTTTTGCATTCAAGAACTGCGGGGAAATTAAAAGCAGGGTATCCAGCCGCTGACCCTAGCCCAGGAGAGCAGTGCTTCTGTGGTACCGCCGCCCATTGAAGGAAAACTCCTGGTGGTGTTTGAAAATTTCCATGAAAAGGGAAGGCGAAGGTACCCCAGACGGAGGCCGACCCGCCAATCTATTCTACCAAGGAGGCAGGGTAAGAACTTGGTCACTACTCATAGAGGATTAAAAAAAAAATCTGGATATCATCTATTCACTGCTAGCTTACCTCACCACGGTTTTGTTGATGTGTTTCATGGCTTGGCGCTCTTCCCTACTCAATGCACCTGGGGATGAAATTCTACATGCAATTCCATTCAAACTCGGCGGTCACAGGTAAGCAGGGAGGTTAGGGTTCTGGAGGGGACCTCTCCGAATGGACCTTCCAACTAAAAATATGGATTTCCATTTTGAGGAACTACCATCTAGATGTAGATAGGGTTTCAGCTCTTGTGTGGAACTCGACATTTCTTTTGAATGAACTAAATAAGCAGTTAGGCTTATTTTGTTTTTATTTAAACTTTGAAATTTACTTTTGAACCTGGGACCAGGAGGATGGGACTGTAATGTTGTTTAAACACTGATTTAGTTTCGTGAGAGCAGAGACCAGTTTTTTTTTTTTTTATCGTTTTTTATTTCATTTCGACTTTCTCCATTTTATTTTTATGGACTGTTAACTCTTGTTTGATGTAGCTACCTATTATGGTGATATGTTATGTTAAAATGCGCAAAGAAAAGCATCCCAACAAAGTTTTGGATGGGATTTTCTGTGGTCAAAATCATCTTAGATATGAGTCCTTTGCTACAGTTAGTGTATCAGAGAATATTCATGGAGCTAAGGAAGTATGTGACACATATGTTATTGGGG
>LPNX010512604.1:30248-44439 GCA_001517045.1 Pseudotsuga menziesii | reverse complement strand
CTTACTAAATGAATTTTCTATGAATTTTCTCTACTTGCCATCATAAGGATAATATACGGTCTTCCATCAATATCTCGCTCAAAATCCTTTTCAAAATTTTAAAATTGTCTGCATTAACGTTTGCAATATATCATCATCATAAGAGCAAAAAATAAATGCATTTGCAATATATCATCATCAGAACATCACAAATATAAACATTTTCCAATTTCAACAAGCCATAGAGTAGCCAGTTCAGATAGATAATTGTAATAGCAATATTCAATGGTTTGGATAATATGAAGGGAAGAAACTGAAATCTTATTACATTGTTTGTAAATTATAGTTGAAAAAACAAACAACAGATAATTGAGCCTGTATACATATATTATTATATATAATTTACATATTATATATAATATAATTTACCAGGTGTCGGACACTTATGGGAAGGACAAAAATGATCCACTGTAATAGTTTTCTAGAGGAGAAAAAAAAAATTCAAATTATAGTAAGTAGAGCAGAAACTTTGAATAATTTATACAGTCCAAAATCTTATTACATTGTTTCTAAATTAGAGTTTAAAACCTTTGCTATGAACATGATTGATCATGAAGGAATAATATGGGTAAATGTTAAAATGATGACTACATGGGCCGTAGAATTGACATGTCATTAACACTACAAATAAATGGTCATTAACATGGCCAATTTGTAAATGGTTGATGGCTTGTTAAATATAAAATAAATTTCTAGGATATTTTATTTTTGGGTCGACATGTAATATTTTTATATTTAGGATCTCCCCTATATTGGGCTGGAGAGCACCTCTCTGCGCAATAAGAGCACCTCTCTGCGCAATAATTAATATTAACAACGCCTGCATATTTGAGAAATTGTTAATTAATTAATATTTGAAAGTTTAATATTAATTAATTAATGTTAACTCTCAAGATAAGGTGTATATTAAATATGTTGGTTCATAAATTTAAATGATGCTATTGGATTTAAATTCATTATGAACATTTTTTTCTAAATAACTTGTTATTTTTACTATATTAAGCTACTAATTTCGTAAATAGATGGGTCGGCAGTTGGATTTCTTATGGGTTTCTTTGTGAACATTCTTTCGACCTACTAATCAAATTGTTGATCAGATTCTCGGTCTTCTTTTAGCATCTATTTTCTTTATGAGGACAATCCCAAAATTGTGTACGCATCAAAATTCTGTGGATACTGTATTTCATCGAGCTTTGACTTGGCATTTTGTTTACCGGATAGCATCCACCCGATGATCCATAAGTATAAAATTTCCAAAGCGAATCTCATGGCTTGTCAAAAGCTAGAAATCTACAGAAACCATGGCATGATAATCACTCTTTGCATCCTTTCACAATCACTTAGTTCATTAATTGATTGTCGGTTAGATTTATTATCAAAACTTATGTCATAATTTGATCTTCTGATTAATCTTAGCAATTTTTAACTTAGGATTTTTTATTTTAAAATTTCAACTTGTTTTGAAAAAATAATCTAAAGTAAACACTAACGAGCCAGAGAAACTAGGTTTTTAGATTTTTCCATTTATGTGATGACTTATATCAAATTAAATATGGATGTCACTAGTACTAGTATATTTCACTTACACATCCAAAACTAATTAAATATAAATGATATATTTACATTTATTTGGTACGAATGTCATTTTATAATTTTTTATATTATTTTTTTATTTGGAAAATGGAAAAGTATCAAAACCAAATAAAATTTGTCATTTCAATATTTATAGGAAATAGAATGTTATATAACTAGATTTATAATATAATTAAAAATTATGAAAAATATTATTTTATTTATATTTCTTTCTTAAACTATCCAAATTTTATAATACAATTTTGTATTTATTAAACATCGAAATTGCCATCATAACTTAAATGTATATTTAGTTATATAAATTATTAATTTCCTTTTTAAGGTCCCATAGACCAAATTTTGGTCTCGGGGACGTTAACCATCATCATCATCAAATAAAAAACTAAAATGTATTAGATAATGAAGAATAGTAAAATTTTCATAATAGACTACAATCTCATCATGCAAGGCTAAGAATTCTAGAAATTGGGCACAATGGACTTAAGAAAATAGTATTTAAAACTAGATGAAAGACAACATCCAATGTATAGCATATTTTTCTTTTAAAAATGTCTTTTTTTATGTTAAGTTTCATGTTTTTTTCCCAACAAGTAGATATATGCATGTTATTTGATAACAATAGTTTATTTTGAACTATCTATAAATTATTCTTGGAAAATCCATTATTCAAAATATTTAACTAAAAAATATTTTTTTCAATTTAAAATAATTAAATTTATTTTAAATTTAAATTATAAATTTATAATAAAATATAAATAAACTATTCTCACAAAAATGAAATTAATTTATAGTCTTATAAGCTATTATTTCTCATTTCCTATTTATGCTAGTCTATAAAAAAAACTTGCATATTTGTATAACATTATAAATTTATAATAAAATATAAATAAACTATTCTCACAACAATGATATTAATTTATAGTCTTATAAGCTATTATTTCTCATTTCCTATTTATGCTAATCTATAAAGAAACTTGCATATTTTTATAACATAAGTCAAGAATATTACTAGAAGTATGTAAGGAAGCTTGAATATGCTTGTTTTATGCTACATTGCAATAACCTATATCGTATTTAAATGGACATTTTTTAATTCATTTTTGTTTTAATTTCTTTCAAATTGTAATTATATTTGTTTTATCATATATTTTTATAGCAAAATTATCCTATTGCTATATATTTTCAATCTCTTCTTAGGAGGCAGGTACTAAGCAACTTTGTTGCTTATTCCACTTGTTTATATTACTCTCTTTAAAAATATGTTCAAACTTTTACGTCAAATTTAACTCAAACCATTTCTAAAACCGATAATATCGAAGGAAAACCATTTCTAAAACCAATAATATCGAAGGAAGATATAATTTTGTGTATTTATATGATAACATATTTTCATAACAAAGTTGAAAAAGACTATTTAAAAAAAAAGAAAAGTAAACACAATCATGAACTTGTAATTGTTTTTAAATATCTTTCAATAAACCATTTTGAGTGTACCTCTACTTTTTTTTTTATATCAATAATAACTATAATCAGATAATTTCAGAGAATCCACAATAACCAGTTGACTAGGTCGACACTATAGGATCCCCCACCTATGAACTTGCCAAATATGTAGCTAAAATATTAGGTCCCCTAGTAGGAAATACATAGTCCTTCATCAAAGACTAAAGCGAATTTGTGAAATTAATAAAAGATGAGAAAATAGAACCTAAAGACATGATATTAAGCTTTGATGTGGTTTCACTCTTCACTAAGATACATTTGGATGAATCAATCCAAGTCATTAAGGAGTCTATCGACCCTCACACAACTAGGTTAGAAAAAATATGCCTTAGATCAAACTTTTCTAGTTTCCAAGGTGAATTTTATGAAAAACCCATAGGGGTAGCCATGGGATCCCCCCTCTCACCAATAGTGGAAAACCTTTTCATGGAAAAGTTCAAGAAAGAAGCTCTAGACTCCTATCCTTTGAAGCCAACAAAATGGAAGAGGTATGTCGATGACACCAATGTGATCTAGCCACATGGTGATGCTAAACTCATAAACTTATTTATACATCTTAATAGTATCTCCCCTAACATGAAGTTCACAATAGAACTAGAGGAGAATGGGAGCAATCCCTTTCTTTATGTCCTTCTAACTAGAAAGGAATATGGTACATTAGGACATGAAGTCTTCAGAAAAAATACTCATATAGAGAGCTACCTCCACGCAGACTCCCACCACCACCCATCTCAAAAGATAGGGTTCTTAACACCTTAGTAGTTAGAGCCTCAAGGATCTCAAATACAAAACATATTGAGAAATAAAAATACCACCTCAAATATTTTTTCATAAAAATAGGTTACAAACCCAAGGATATCAAGAAAACCCTATACAAAGCTCACAATAAGAGCCACACTAATTTAAAAACCTCTAGTAACGAGACCACCAACCCAAGAGATTACTTACCTTACATTCAAGGGGTAACATATAAGATATCAAGAATCCTTAATAAGAATAATATGAAAACCTCTTTCAAACCCCTAGAAACCATTAGGAGAAAAATGAGATCCATAGAATATCCAATTGATTACACACAATTTAGGGGTGTTTATAAGGTCCCTTGTTCTTGCAACATCGGTTATGTAGGTGAGATGAGACGTTCCTTTCACACTCGATTAGAAAAACATGGATTTGACATTAGGAATGAACTTATCTATACCTTAGCTCTTGTAGAATATGTTTTCAAAACTAAACACCAAGTTTTCCTAGAAGACACCAAAATCATTGCAAAAGAAGACCACTACTTCAAAAGGAAATTCAAGGAAGCCTTAGAAATAATAAAACTTCCAAACAATTTGAAAAGGGATGGAGGCCTGGAAGTTAGCATGAGTTGGCTTCCCTCTATACTCAACTTTAAGGAAAAAAAATAACCCCCCCTTCTTTCTATTTTTTCGAACATTTATTAACTTTAATATGAATCATGACCTAATTTATAAAAAACTTAGGTCTTAATTGGAACCTTATAAACCTCCCTTGGATTATTAATTCACATAATCTACGTTAACACATCCTCATCAATATTAAAATTATAAAAAATTCCTTACCTTTTAGTAAGCCTAATATATCAAGACCTAAACTATGAAAGACTTCAATTTTAATTATTCCCTAATTTATCAAGACCTAATTTATAGAAAACTTCAATTTTAATTAATCCCTTATAACCTTTTCTTTAGACTAAAAACATACTTTTTATACATCCCCACTATTATAACTTTCCAACTATTCTCTGTCCATGACACTTCTATTTTAATAAACAATTTTTATTTAAAATATTACAATAATCAACTCTTATAAATAAGACCTAGTAATTACTCATTAATGTTTTTTTGTTACTTGGGTTTCACTTACTAAGAACAACATAGGTTATTTTAGAGCTCCAAACAAATAAATAATTAAATTAAACTATATCATTATCAAATTAGCCTATTGTTAATTGTTAGGACAACTTTATATTCTAATAAAATAAAACTTAGCATTTCTAATTTAGGAACTCATTAAGTATAATTAAAATTATATTAATATAACTAAGGCCCTCATACCTAATCATTAATAAAATAAAAATATCAAAAAAAATTAATAAATTTTTTTAATCAAACTATTTGATATTTCCTCATCTAATTAGCAACCTTAATCTCTTCACCAAATAAACCCTAGCTTCTCCACATAAGACGAACTTATCCCATCTTTTTAATCTCCATGTCTCTAATATTAATGTCTTAGTCTCATACTCTTCACATTTGACATTGCGTCCTCATGATGATTCATGATATAGATTCGAAACATTGACCTAGTCAACTGGTTACTGTGGATTCTCCAAAATCATCTCAAACTAACCACCACATATATCTCGCAACATAAATAACTATATTCTTAATGACATATTGTTATCTTGAACTAATTATAATTAATTTGAATGAATTCTAAAATTGGTTAATAAAATATTATTAATAAAAAATACATCTTATTAAATTATAGCGTTGGATCTTTAATTTTGATTCATCATATAATTAACTTTAATTAACCCTTTTGAATAGAAATAAAAAAATCAAATATTTTTGTTTACCAGCATCTTTGGGAAAACTGATAAGAGTGAACTAATACTTCTATTTAAGTCCATTATTCAATATGGGAAATTCGAGAATCTAGTGTTAAGCATTGAAATCAATTGATAATATTGGTGTGAGGAACTCGTTCACACACTCTCGCCAAGGAATGATGCAAATAAATTTGTTGTAGTGAGGAATTTGAGCAATGAAGGTGGTTGTGAAAACTATTATGTAAAATTAAGTGTTTGTTAAAAAAAAAATTCTTTCTATGTGGCTCTTATTGCCACTTTATGTCGCACCTACATGGAGCATATTTCGAAAGAGAAATAAATAGGGGCAAGGGAGATTCCCTTTATGCAAAGGAGATGAATAAAAATGTATTTTCTTAGTTATGTTATCCCTGTGGAAATTGAACCCAGGTGTTAGAACAATTACACTCACAAAAATTGCCAATTACACATACAAATTACACACACAGGAGACTGAATATGGAGCAGAACACTAATCTATATTGAATAAGTGTACAATAGCCAACCCTATGAAGTCATAGGCTTCTGCAATAAATAATTACATGAGATATTCGAATGCATAAGGATGCCATTCGAATTTGGTCAAAAGAAGGCATACTAAATCTAAGCAAAATCCCCCATAGGTGCATAAAGCAGTTTCCAAATCTATCTAGGAGCTCACGAATTGGAAAAATCAATTAGGAAAGATAATAGATGATGGAAGGACAAATAATACATGCTTTTATTATGAGAAAAGATTGGAGGATGATGAGGACAAAAAACAAGTTAACTTCACCTAGTCAAACTTTCCCAATTGCCTTAAAACTCAGCAAAAGCAGACAATCAAGCAAAAAAAGCAGACATGTGCTAGGAAGGCCAGGAATAAAGTAGATTTGATTCCAAGCAGTTTCCCAAGTGCTCCATGACTTAATTTTAGCAAGTTTGACCACTTTGGATATGTGGAGGACAACTTGCATAAGGTGGAATATGGAAACTAGGCAAATAAGACAAAAAAATGGATTAATTAATGTCTAAGGTAGCTAACTATGGGTTGATTATTCTAACACCCCCCTTTAAGCCTAACTTATGAGTAAAATATCAAAAAATTATAGGGCCTAGAAACAAGGCCTAGTCACCCTTTACATACTGCATGCCCATTTAACCAAGAAAGAGGCAAAAAACCAATGGGAAAAATCCTCCCTTAAACATGGACAGTAAAAAAAAAATTGAAAATATTGTCATCACTCATGCTTCTTAGCATGATCATCAATCCCCAGCAGTGATTTGAGATTACTGAATGTCTTCTCACAAAAAACATTGGTGAAGATATCTGCTACTTGTTCTGAAGATGAACAGAAGAGTAGATGAATGGTGCCATCATGCACAAGCTGTCTGATGTAGTACATATGGATCTCAATGTGTTTGGTTCTCTGTCTCTGAACTGGATCATTGCATATTTTAATGGTAATCTGATTATCACAATAGATAGTAGTTGAGTATTCGGATTCGAAGCCACACTCACCAAGTAACCCATGCAACCATAAGCATTGAGTTGCTACATTTACAACTCCTCTATACTCTGCTTCTGTAGATGTGAGTGCAATGGCACTCTGTTTCTTGCTTGACCAGATAATTGGTTCTTCATCAAGCATGAACACATATCCTGATGTTGAATTTTGATTTGTGTTGTCACCTACCCAATCACTGTCAGTAAACCCAATCAAATCAAGATCAGATTTAGCTTTGTAGAAGATCCCATGAGTCCTTGTTCCCTGAACAAAGTTAAGGATCCTTTTGGCTGCTCTCCAATGGTTCTCATGAGGCTTATACATGTATCTTGAATCCACACTTAGTGGATAATAAATATCATGTCGAGTATGTGTAAGTTACAGCAAACACCCAATCAGTTGCCTATACAGTGTATTGTTTACCATAGGTGAAGAATCAGCTTCTTCAAGCTTAACTCTTGAAAGGAAGGGAGTCTTGCTTGGCTTGCAATCCTTCATGTTGAATTTGTTCAGCAAATCCAAGGCATACTTGGACTGATGTAATTTTATTCCATTTTTGGTTTGAGCAATATCAAGACCCAAGAACTGGCTCAATAGCCCCAAGTCTGTCATTGAAAATGCATGGTTCATTGCATCCTTCAAGGAGCCAATTTCATCCTTTGAGCTTCCTGTAATGAGAAGGTCATCAACATACAAGACAATAATCATTAATGAACCATGAATTAGCTTCAAATAAACATTTGGATCTGACTTGCATCGAACAAAATTCAATGATAGCAGAAAGCTATGAATCTTGGCATGCCAAGCACTGGGGGCTTGCTTAAGCCCATACAATGATTTCTTTAGCATGCACACAAGAGATGGATTAATAAAAAATTATTGAGGCTACTGCATGTAAATCCCTTCAGTAAGATCTCCATTCAGGAAAACACACTTCACATCCATGTGATGTACCTCCCACTACTTCGAAACTGTAATGGCTAAGGCTATCCTAATGGAGTCCATCTTTGCCACTGGTGCAAAGGTCTCATTGTAGTCTATGCCATGTACCTATGAGTATCCCTTGGATACCAATATTTACTTATATTTCAAAGGTGAACCATCAACAGAAAATTTGGTTTTGTAAACCCACTTACACTGAACTATCTTCCTCCCTAGGGAAGATCAACCAGCTCCCAAGTGTTGTTCTTCTGGAGTGAGTTGAACTCTTATTTCATGGTTGTTTGTCATCTTGGATCATGTGCTTCATATTCATATGTTTGTGGGTCTAATTCAACCATCAGATAGCATTTCTCTGCAAACATAGGATCTTTCATGCACAGAGCACTCTCAAACTGAGATCTAGTCCTCCTAGGATCATTAGGATTTCCAGCTAGTTCTCCAGCTGCATGAATGGTCTTTGCTGCCCATTTTGGTCTTGTAGGACTGTTAGGATCTGCAATTAAACAATATTTATTAGACATATCAGAATCAACAAGTTCAACTATCTCTTTACTTACATTCAATGATTCTTGTGGTGAAGAGGATTCTCCAACTTCCACTACTGCTAAAGGCTCTTATTGGAACTGAACACTCCTTTCAATAAAGACTTTTTTTGTGTGCAAATTGATCAGCTTGTACCATTTTGAATATTCAGAGTACCCAAAAAATAGACACTCTTGGCTTTGGGGATACAAAGCCTTCCTCTTTTTTGTTGGAATTCTATCCTAAGCCCTTGAGCCAAAAATCCTGAAATGGGTCACATCTGGCTTGTGCCCACTCCATGCTTCGAAAAGAGTCATACCATCAAACTGTTTATGAGGCACCCTATTCTGGATATAGGCTGCACAGTTTATAGCTTTGGCCCAAAACTTTGGGGGCAAAGTCTTAGCCTCCGTCATGCAGGTTGCCATCTCTTTCAGTGATTTGTTCTTCCTTTCAGCAACACCATTTTGTTGTGGTGTGTAAGGGATAGAATGCTGCATCTGAATACCTACATATACACAATATTGAATGAAATCAGACTTGAAATACTCACCACCATTGTCATATCTTAGGACCTTGAGTTGCCTCCCAGACTGGTTTTCAACCAAAGCTTTAAAGACTTTGAAGAGGCCATAAACTTCAGACTTGTGTTTCAGGAAGCAAACCCAGCAATACTTGGAAAATTCATCTATGAATGTCAATGCAGATTTGCCCTAACTCATTGACATATGAGGAAATGGGAAATCAAGATCACTGTGGATCAACTCAAGAGGTGTAGAGGTTCTCTCATGACTAGCTTTCTCAAATTTATGCTCTAGGTGTTTTCCTAAGATACAACCTTGACAGACTCCTTTGGAAAACTTAATATTTGGTAACCCTATGACCATTTATTTTTCACTAAGATCAGAAAGATACTTGTAATTAAGGTTTCCAAATATTTCATGGAAAATCTTGCTTGCCTCATTAGCATGAATCAGAAGAACAGAGGGGTTTGAGTAGGGTAGGGATTATGAGAACATGTATACCTTCGAAGTGTGATTTGCAATTCCTTTTGCAATGAATTTACCACTTGAGATTTCTATGATCTCAACTTCATCAGGGGAGAATATGACCTTCTTTGGAGACCCTGTGTGGGTCATCTGATACACTGATAAGAGGTTAGAGGCAAGACCTGGAACATACAATATATTGTTGAACTTACCATGGTCAAGATCAATCCTCCCTTTGCCCAAAATTTAAGTGAGAGAGTCATCTACCAGTACTATTGGTGGACCTTTCGACATGTCAAGTGAGGTGAATGCCTCCTTGGTCAAAACTATATGTCTTGAAGCTCCAGAATCAATGATGAAACTAGGTGAGCTTGTTGTGCCAACAACCAATGCATGAACTCTCTCTCTGTCTTCTGAAGTTGATCCCCCTTCCCTCTTCTTTGAGCTGTCAAGAAGGGAGATGCCATTCTTATCCAGGATTTGGGTCAGCATGTCTATTTCTTTCTTCATGCAGGAGCTTTCAGGATGATTTCCTTTACTGCAGTATGTGCACTTGCTCATTTATCCTTTGTTCTTCTTCTTCTGGAAGTTCTTCTTAGAACCTTGGGGCTCCTTTGGAGACTTGTGCTTGTCTCTCTTTTGCTCAGGTGGCTTCTTAGCTTTCTTCTTTCCTTTGGAATCCACCCTCAAATCTCCAGCAACCAGATCTTGGTCTTTGGAAGATCTGCAAGCCTAGGCATTTTCCAAGATCGAGCTGCTAACTTTGTGGCATGGAAGATCGAGAAAAACACTAAATAGTTAGGTCCAAGCGTCGCAGGTATGGCCAAAACCAGTTGCTCATCCTTCTTTTCAATCCCACAATGTTTTAGCTGCAAAACAAGGGCTTTGAACTTGGAAAAATAGAGTTGCAGGGATTCCAAGCTATTGGGACTTAGGGAGATCAATTCATTTTCAATTTGATGTCCCCTCATCTCATATGTCTTACCAAAAATCTCAACAAGCTTCTCCCATACTTCATTTGGTGATGTTAATCCATCAAGATGGAAAAGGAGGTCTCTGGATATGCTCAGACACAGGAGACCATAGGCCTCATCCCTCCTGTTGTGCCATTTAATTTTCTCTGCAGCTGCATTGGGATCTGCTTCTGTTGCCATATTTACTTTGTAGAGGCCTTTCACTCTCAACTGTATCTCCATCTCTTCTTTCCATTCAAAGAAGTTAAATGGAGCCAAGATGATCTTCTGAGATTGATCCATAGCTCAGAAATTGTCCCTTCAGTCAGCAGAATGCTCCTAGTCAATGATGTCAAACCTACAATAAGAAATTTGAATAATATAAATCGATCTACAAAGGCTCTAATACCATGTGGAAATTCAACCCAGGTGTTAGAACAATTACACTCACAAAAATTGCCAATTACACATGCAAATTACACACAAAGGAGACTGAATATGGAGCAGAACACTAATATGTATTGAATAAGTGTACAATAGCCAACCCTGTGAAGTCATAGGCTACCACAATAAATAATTACATGATATATTCGAATGCATAAGGATGCCATTCAAATTTGGTCAAAATTAGGCTTACTAAATCTAAGCAAATCCCCCATAGGTGCATAAAATAGTTTCCAAATCTGTCTAGGAATTCACGAATTGGAAAAATTAATTAGGAAAGCTAATAGATGATGGAAGGACAACTCACACATGCTTTTATTAGGAGAAAAGAGTGGAGGATGATGAGGACAAAAAATAAGTTAACTTCACCTAGTCAAACTTTCCCAATTGCCTTAAAACTCAGCAAAAGCAAGCAATAAAGCAGAAAAAGCAGACATGCACTAGGAAGGTCAGGAATAAAGTAGATTTGATTCCAAGTGGTTTCCCAAGTGCTCCATGACTCAATTTTAGCAAGTTTGACCGCTTTGGATATGTGGAGGACAACTTGCATAAGGTGGAATATGGAAACTAGGCAAATAAGAAAAAAATTGGATTAATTAATGTCTAAGGTAGCTAACTATGGGTTGATTTTTCTAACAATCCCGTTGTTTCATTTAAGTTTATATGGAAGGAAATATAAATTCTATTAAGACATACAAATGTTTGAAATGATAATTCAATACAAAAATGTAGTTATGATTTGAATTGAAATCAAACCATATAGAAGTATCATGTGGTAATGGAAAATGGTATTTGGATAGAATTAAATGCTAGTTTATTTAATGGTGTTAATATATATCATGTGTTCAATGTGTTTTTCAAGGAATTAATATTTTATTTAGTTTTTCTCAAGGAAGGTTTAAAAATCACAAAGATTAGTATAACTAGAAATAATCAACAAATATTTTTCTTATTTATTTATATGTAAACTATCATGGTTATTCACTAAAACAAATCATTACATTAGATATTACAACATGATTGTTTATGATATCTTAATTCCACATAATGGCAAATAAACTAGAACTAAAAGGAAAGAAAACTAGAGAGAAATGACACATCCACATAAATAGCAAAAGAAATACGTTGGGAAACCCATCACAGGGAAAAACCCAACCAAAATTGATGATTATGCCTTTCTCTTTTATTCTCCTATATTCTATGCAAATAAAAATCAAGTGGTACTCACTATGGAGTTACCTCTAACGTTATGGCTTGCATGACTACTACATGATCTTCTACTTCCAAAGTTATGATGTAATATATACTAACTTACTATTCCCTAGCTATGTAATAATGCAATAACATCATCATGTTGGAACCCCTTCTTCTACTCACAACCCTGTATCTAACGTATCTTGATAGCCATCTAGGGTTAGTTTTCATTGAACATGTATTGTCATTGATGTCAAAGGAAAAAATGTTGAATTCAAGTGTTATCGATGACGTCAAAAGACGTGTTTTCATCAATGTCAAAGAAAAAAATGTTGAACCCAAGTGTTATTATTGTTGTCAAAAGAAAATCAAGGGTTCCTCATCGAAGGCCACTTTGAAGAAATGCATAAGTTCAAAATGTGTAAATATCCCAAGATGACATTGGTCATACGAGAGGAGAATGTGAAAAATTACAGATATGTGCAAATACCATGGGACTTATAAAGAAGAATATGAGATACAAACTTGTGTGTAAAAGTCCAACAAATAAAGTGGCACATGTGTGCCAAACCCCACAAAGCTTAATTGTGATAAGTGGCACATCGACGTAGATCATAACTTGACCAAGACACAAACAAGTGGGCAATTTATTCAACTAAAATGAACTTAAGCACGTGGACACATCTTTTGAGTTAGGAATACTATAAATAAGAAATATATGAATGTGTTGAAGTAAACTTGAAGATAATATGGTTTGATTAGGATTTTTTTTATTGGGGTATGAATGGCTTGTTGATCCCAAAAAAATCTTTATGCGACATAAGAAAAACCAAGAGAGCACTATATAAAAGAATACCCATATTTGGGATGTGAAAAGGTACTACTCAGTAGATGACAACGACCTCTGAATTATAGAAGTGACTGAGAAGTATAAGAGTGCAGAAAATTCACAGACATAGTCTCACATAATAGTAAAGGAAACTCGTTGTTGTTTACACAAATAATCTGTAATATCTTGAATTTTGATCTTAACAACAATGGGCATGGGTCCCATTGCACATGAGTTACTTTGATGTTTATATTGTATATTGGGTGTAAGACCCCACTACACATGAGTATGGTGATTTGTTAGGTATATTGGGCATAAGCCAATGCATATGTTTATTTAGTTTGTATGTGATTGTATATGTTGGGCATGGAACCTGATGAACAATATTATTTTCGTAGCACAGTGTACTCGATATATTATGTGATTTGTCTTAAATGCATATACTGAGGTGATTATTGTGATTAAATGTGCAAAATATTGAATGCATGATTAAGTTCTACAATGTGTTGGGCTTGGACCCTGAAGCACATAAGAGATGAGATTTTGTGTTGAGCACAAGCTATGGAGCACATGAGTGATTAGATTTTGTGTTGAGTGCTAGCTTTGGAACACATGAGTTACGAGATTTTTGTATTGAGCATAAGCTCTAGAACATGTGAAATATAAGAATTGGAAGTGTTGGGAATAATCCCTGGAACATTCCAAATTGATGTTGAGCATAAGCTCTAGAGTTTCGTATATTTGTCCATTGTATCTCTAGGTGTATTATACAAGTATATCCTAGAATTAGTGTTGAGTGAGAGGCTATGGAATTTCACTAAGTATAACAACCAGTTTTTAGTGTTGATCTTGGGCCCTTAATAGCACAAGAAATTACTGAAAATAAAGTTGTGTTGAGTGAAAACGAATCTGAAAAGAACCAACCTTATCTTACTTATTTTTAAGTTGATTAAATGAAATTTTGAATTTCTACTTATCATCAAGTACTAAAGAACTACCATGATACATGAGGTAATCCAACGTGCAAGGAGGTTTAGAGTTGCATATCTTAGTTGACCAATCGTACATGAAGGCCTTGA
>LPNX010512604.1:1003-30091 GCA_001517045.1 Pseudotsuga menziesii | reverse complement strand
TATATATATATATATATATATATATATATATATATATATATGTTGGCTGGTAGTTTTGAGGATATTTAGCTATGCAACATTGAGGCTGTTGCGCAAGGTCAAAGATACTACACAAAGGCGGAAGTTGGCTCGAGGGAGGATTAGACACATTTTGTATTTTAGGATTGCAAGTGTTAACTCTTCTTAGCGCTTCTTGTTTTGTCATCTTACTAACCTTTTCTTCGACTGGCTATTGTGGGAAATCAAAATTATGTCTGTATTTTAGTCTTGAATCTATCATATATCAGGGTTTTGATGGAAGATCTAAACTAAAGAACATTTTTTGGGAACCTATGTTTTATTGCAGAGATAATATGACATGACGGAGAATTGAGGAATACATTGTGTCTTCTTACATTTTCCTATTTTATGCGATGTGAATTAATACTTCATTATGATGTTTATCTCTATATGATGCAATTATTTCATGTTCTGAATGATGCCATATTGGTAGATCTATTTATGCATCAAGATCTTTGTTGCGATTTAACGATGTTGATGTGCTCGACTGAATGATAATGTTGATCTACTAATGGATTAACTAAATGCTTGGATCTACTAAGTAATGATGTGATAGGTTTATAGTAGATGTGTGGTCCTCCTTATTATTGTGGAAACTTGGCTCCCACAGTTCTCTCTCAAACATCTCGCGTGAGACTTCATCTGCTCTACAGGTGTTGTTGGGTGGGGTAAAACCTGTCTGGGTCAGTGCTCAGCAAGATTGCGGTGTTTTGGGTGTTGACGGTGACTGAACCCTCATCGATAAATATTTTTCAACAAATGGATCTATTGTTGGGACCTTGGTTCGAAGGAGAGGGAGGAAATTTTGTGGCACTTGATGAAACCATAAATACAAGATTGGTTGAAAGAGAATCAGAACCCTAGAGTAACGATGCAGAAGTGGCTAGAAAGGAAATTGTACTCTGATCTACACAATTCCTTTCTTTCTGAGTTTCTTATCATCTTGTACGAGTGATTGGCGTGATTAACTTACCGAAAGATAAATTTCCAAGGAAGAGAACCAACTAGCTGGACCCCAGAACTGATCCAGCAATTGCAGGAGATAGATAATAAAGCATCAAGGGATGTTGAATTTTTCCCTAATACCATCTTGGAGGGATACATCACTGAGTTCATGGTTGATGTAGTCAAATATTACAAAGACACAGAAAGGGAGTTCTTTAGTGGACCTATAGGTAGGTTTCTCTTGTCATTGCAATTGTCTATTAAGATGCTTATATGCGGAAAATGCATATTGAAGATGAACTCGAAGGAGTAGAGACCTGGTGTGAAGAGGTTGTTGGTATCATGGAGGTGAGGGTTGGATGGAATGATACACAGTAGATGGATGGAAGTTATGATGATACTGCAAGGGAAGTCGAGGAAGGAAGTGGTATTACGCAAGGTGGAGCAAGGTTTCGACAGGAGAAGAGAAAGAGGACATGGGAGAGTCCTGCCGCAATTGAAGTGCGAGACCACGAGATAAGACCACACAAGACAAAGAGACCCTACAGCAATGAATGAGATGACCATGCTACACCCGATCCCAAGGAAATACTGACCTATATCAACAATGTACCCACACCTCCATGCACTACTCCATAGTCAGGAAGAAATACTAGCTTGACACCGACATGTCCGATGTGTCAAAAACACTCTAATAGTAGTAGATCAGTAAATTTTAGGAAGAAGTCCTAGGATGGTAGGAAATGATGTGAATTTACCTATATTTCATGGGAAAGGGCCTAAGGATCCTGAGTAATAATTTTTTTTGTGCAAGGAAGTTTGGACCGTAAAGAAAGCTCGGGATAATGAAGTTAAGAAGGGCTAGTTGGAAACGATCCTTCGAGGTCGCACACTAGACTGGTTCATGAAGTTTTTAAAAGTTCCTATGAAAAATCCAATGAAGAACCTAGATGAAATCATAAAAGGATTGATTGAAGAGTTTATAAATCCAAAACTTGAAGCACAATCCATTATAGAGTTGAAGGAAATTAAGCAATATTCGAATGAAACTGTTTGGTATTTTGATCAGCCAGTCAAGACACTGATGGCGAGAGTCATCTTTGACATGAGTGATGTTGAACATAAAGAATGGTTCATCATGGAATTGGTACCACATATCAAAATGCCTTTGATGCAGTAGAATATTATGACACAGAGTGAGGCTCTAAATATTGCAATGAAATTGGAAGCTGCACGTGTTGGCGAGAATTCAGTCGGTATGAATGAGATTCAAACAAAACTAGAAAATATGACACTCCAATTGCAATATATCAAGAATGGAAAAGATCATTGCGATGAATTTTGGTGTACTCAATGTCATGCAGAGGGGCATCATAAGGATTAGTGCTCATATTTTCGAAACTACCTGCTGACAAGAGCTCGAAAATCGTTGATTCATGGTGGCATACCTTGGTGCCACATCTGCCAAGTCTATGGACATCGACATGAATATTGTGGGTATATATAGAAGATGGTCATGAAGCTAGTGAATTTGTATTGCTCGTTTTGTTGATCTGTTGGGCATGAGGATAAGGACTATCGAGCATATGATTTTCTCCAAGAGAGGATGATGGATGTGATATACTATGTGAAGGGATAAGAGCATCGATGAGTACATCTATAGAAGCATCCGCAAGTGGTACAACCACCACCACAACCTCATTTTGTACCATAGTCGTAACCACAATCGCAGTTTGTGACACAACCACAGTTTTCTCTACCACCTCCACAATATAACCACATGTAGTTTTCTCTACAGTAGTCATAGTACACTCAACCAAAATTTGTACAACTATAGATGAATCCCCCACAATAGTAGCAATTCAATCAACCATAATATCAACATCAAGGAGGATTTCGCAAAGGATTCTAAGGAGGACAAGGTGGAGGACGAGGTCACAGAATTGTATAATGTTATAATTGCAAATTACTAGGACATTATCATAGATATTTCCTGAACTTGCAACTGCAGTGTACTTAATGTATCATTGCTGACAACATTGTTGTGAACTATTTGCAATTGATCGCGAAGTGGCAAGAAAGGAACATTCTGCAGTTGCAGAATCAAAATCAAAACTAGAATCAAATTCCAAATCAAGAGAAAAATGAAAATTAGAATGTGAACCAACCAATGAATCCTCCACCGAGCCGAAAAAAGGACCAACAGTTGTGAATATATCAGCAGAACCTAGGATGCAGGATGATGATGTTGGTATCATTACTCGTGGAGTTACGAAAATAGGGGATGATAGCCTGTTTCTACAAATTTGAATGGTTGGAAAGAAGAAGCTACAATTTGACATCGATATCTAGAGGGACACCTTCTTTGAAGTTGTAATGTCCCTAAATTTTGAAAAAAAAAATTATAGGCTAGTTAAATGCTACCTTTCAAGGACAGTGTTTTAACTCTTGCGGAATGTATCTGGAGTTGTTACTAAATTTAAGTGTCGTAAGCTGTCTTTACCCTTTATATATTTTCCTATATAATGAAGATATGTTTATGTGATGTGGTTATATTGATTTGAATTATTTATATGATTGTTCTGGCTGTCTCTACTAGTATTAGGAATTTGTTGATGCTGGTTTAGTTGCATTTTAGTTCCTGTTTATATGTATTATTTTTTGTTTATGTATTTATTTATGTAAAAAGGTTGACTTGCCTTTGAATTTCAAGGGGTGGAGTGCAAAGTTTTTTTCCCTTTAGGGTCCACTCAGAAAGGTAAGGTTTCCTACTGATTTGAGGGGATTACTTAGTTCATTGCTAACTAATGCACACTCCTACTCCTTTGCAGGTTATTCTGACGGTAAAATTCTGTCTACGACTATGGCAAGTAAAAACATTATACTGCACTACATCTACACTACACTATCCTATCCATGATGGTTAATTGGAGGACTAAATTCCTAAGCATAATGGTGCAAAATTCCTATGTTTATGCAGACTCGAAAGCGTATGGTTATATCCTTAAGGTCATCATTATTATTATGTTTAAGGTTTGGAAACCTTATCCACCTTGATTGTTTTTATTAAATAACTTGTAAACCTTATGGTAAAATGAATAGAGTTTAAGGTATGATCCATACACGATGGAAAACCTTGTAAAAAGTACCTTAGAAAAATAAGGGGTATACATAAATGGTTAATGGAATATTTCATATGCAATACAACTTCTTAACGTTGTATTGGAGGGTTTTGTTATGGGTTTAATGTTGGGGTGGTTGACTATGTGAAATCATCGTGAGATTGACTATAGCTCTGTGGGTTTTGATTTCGTGGGTAGTGGAGGACAGGGTGCCGCTTTAATTGATCCTGGGAAAACATGGGAAAGAATCCTGAAACATTGGATTTGGTGCATATTTGTTTCATTTGGTTTTTTCTCTAGTTTTCTGAGTGGTTTCGAGATCTCGGGAGCTACCGTGCTAAATTCCACATCCTTTCTGCTCATCTAGCTGGTAATATTTCAATGCGGTCTGTAACATTGTAATTGGTTTGTTTGGTTTCGTTAATGCTGATATACTTCTCAAGGTTTTTGTGTTGTTTAGGTTGTGTTACCACCTAAGTTGTACTTAGTGGTTTTTATCAAGTGAGCCCGATGAACCGGACATGGTTGACTTGTTCGGACTTCAATAAGACCTTTGGAAGTACTTCTGGGAAGTGCTTGTTGTATCATATCACATGTTCATACCCCATGGGGGAATTGTAATAAATGTTCTAGAATGATAGTGTCTGTAAAAGACTCAATCTCTTAGACTTCATTTGTCAATCCAATCAGCCTAGGGTGTTTTTTCCCTTGGTTATTATTGGTTGTTGAATAAATGACTGATAATTTCTGAGTTTTTCACTCCATACCTCCTAAGTTGGGGTGGTCGGCTTAGCATTTGGGCCTATTGAGGTTATTAGAGTCTATGTGTCAATGTATAAGCATGATAGACATCATTTTTGAGTCATATGAACATGTCTAAGTCCCCCTAGGTGTTTTTCAATTTTTCAATTTTTCAGTTTTTTCAGTGTTTTTTATTAAAATTTAATTTTTCCAAAACTTAGGCTATTTTTTAATAGTTTAATTGCAAACATTTATTTTGTAATAAAAGTGGGCCAAATAATCAGTTTCAGTCATGTAGGTGCTCATTTTCAAGCTAAGAGCACCATGTAAACCCATGGACCCACTATTTCCTAGTTTTGAGGGATTTTCGATCACTCAGGTCAGAAAGCCCCAAAAATCAATTATTGATTATTTTAATTAATAAATTGATGAATAATGGAGCAAATCCAAAATCAATAAATCAGTGGATTCTCAGCTGATTTGATTGAAATCAGTCAGATCTGAAGCAGATTGACTGGATCTGACAAATCCTTGACTGAAGGAGGTGATCAAATCAGATCCAGAGTTGATCTTGAGCATCCTTTATGGGGAATTTCACCCTCCCTCTCTCCTCAACACGTTTTGGCTCATCTGTATGAATTTTGGGCCGATGTGTCAGTGTATGGGTTGATGTGTCAGCCCGATCAGGCCCTCGGTTGATAAGTAGGCTCAGTCTAGCTTTAGTTGTGCATTGATGAACTCTCCATCAGTTGATTTCACTTGATTCCATGAGGAATTGCACCCCCCCTGGGCTAGATGGCCTGCAAATTGTATATATCCTGCTGGAGGCTCCCTCTTCCAAGAGTGAGAGCTGGACTGAAGGGCTTGCCATTGTAATACTATTGTAATCTTTCGATTGTTGAAATAAAGAAGCTTTGGAAGCTAAATGGTGTAATGCTCTCATATGTGTGGATTAAGCATTGTCTTATGGCTATTGATGTTGCCAGATTTTCTCTCAACTTCTGCATCTGAACCATGTCTGGCTTGAACGATTCAACTGAATCAATAGGAGTATAGTTGGGCAAGTAAGGTTACTTGTTTTCTTATATCTCATAGAATATATGTTAGAATATATTGATTATACATGTTTAATAAGTTTATTTGCATGTAATTCTTGTTTCTTTTTCATATATATATCCATATCTCATGAGGTTTCGTGCAGGATTGTGTGTTTAGCTTTCAGGTAGCAAGGATTGGACGAGCTATGGATATAAGGATTGGATGAGCTGTGGATCTAGTTTGAATCCACTAAAAATACAAATTTTTGTGAAGACATTGCCCCTCTAAATTCCACTAACAAGTTTCCTCTCCAGATCTGCTTCAACAACAAGCACCTTTCTTCCCCTTTCTCTCCTTTAAAATCTAAATTTTCCTCAAATCGGTTACTTAAAAGGTTTCTTATTACTCTAATATATCTCACTAAGAAAAATACACATAGATATAAGCAGTAATACCCCTCCCAAATTTTAGATCTTAGTTTTGTTTTGCACCTAAAGTTCAATTTCAAGAGATCTAGCTAAAAGTACCTTATTTTCGCAAGCAATTTAGTGAAAATTCATAGCTTGCTATTGAGGTAGTTTAATTTGCTGTTAGATAAGTTTAATATTCTGAAATATCAGTGCAGTTTAATTGGCTGCACAAACAGTAAGCCAATATCCCAAGGAAAGCTTGCTTTCCTTGGTTCCTTTTTCGTCGTTTTAGCTAGTTTAACTGCGTTATTTTTGAGATAAAGTAGGCTGATCCAAAGGTGCTATTAAAGTTCCTTTGGGAATATGTTATTCTAACTTGATATCTGTAATTTATCAGGTCTGACAGAAAGAAAAGGAATCCACTGTCCGAAGTGGTCTCAGGAGCGTTCAAATCCCCCCAGGGGTCTCCCTTTTCGCCAAAAAAATCTTAATTGTTTTGCAAAATTGTAAAAAATTGGTTTCAGCCTGTATAAGGACCAAGAAGTTCTGATTTATCAGTTCTTTGATATTGTAACCGCTGTAATAAAATCATTTTTGGAATAGGCTCTTTCGATCCCATTCCCCATCCCCCCTGGGGGGATTCGCGTCGGTGCCCTTTTCGTCGTTTTCTGCTTATTTCATTTTTACTAGAATTGATATGATTTGAAGGGTAATATACTTTATCTTGTTTTTAATTCCATACTCCATATCTCACATTTCAAAGTAATCGTAATACTTACCCCAAGATTTCCCGATTGACCCGAAAGGGGAAAGAGATTCGTGGTAGGATTAATTAAGAAATCTGAATTGTGTATCTTTTTTCTTTCTTCTACATTTTGTTTATAAGAAACTATAAAATTTACCCCTCCTTGACTCCCTAATTGAGATCCACTTGGATCGAAAGAGGTTCTTGGAGGCTTTTCTTTTAAACAAGAGCATCCAGTTTAAAACTTACTAAAATCAACAAGACTCTAGTGCGTATGCTCTGCACTTGGCTGCGGTTCGTCCGATCAGTAAAGTTGTATCAAAAGCATTTGGGTGACTAGAATAATTAGGACTCACCATCCCCAATTGACAAACCATCAGGTGAAATTCCAACACCTCGATGAAACCTCTACGGTGGCAAAATACCCAAAGGAAGTGGGAACTTCTGAAAAGTGACCTCGGGGCGCCGATATATGTGACACCCTAATGGGTGCGTTATGAAAAATAGACCCAGAGACTCCATTTCAGCCCACATATTCCTTGCGGGTATCCGTGAAGGTTTAGTTTTGGACATACTCCAAGTACTCTCGGGTATATCTGGAGTCCCCCCTTAGCCTAATTTAATCAATTCATAGTTCAATTTTAACTTAAAACATACCAAGATGCAATCGCAAAACATTCACTCCAAGCACATGCAAGCACATTGATCTTATTGATTTGACTCCATTCTAAGGCACTGGTCATTTTTGCTTCATATATATATTGTGTATCAGCTTTGTGCTTTCGTGTGTTTATTTTCGTATCTTGTCATCTTTAAATTGTCTATAGTTAAAATATTCAAACTCCTAAGTAACTAATTTAGTTTAAACATCACCACACTAAGAAATCATCCTTAGTAACTTAATAGGGTCTACCCCCCTTGGCTTCGTTAGGAGTTGAGCCTAAACGAAGGAGTCAAGAACAAGGTGACAGCCTTGACTCGAGACTTGCCCCCAAGGACACACCGAGTGGCTTGAAGATTTCTGCCACGTGACCCAGGTGTGTGAAAAGGCGGCAACAGGTTACAAGTGGTAGAGGTGGCTCGAACGTAGCTTGATGGGGGCTCTTTAGGTGTCTTGCGCAACCTTTAAGCGGTAATCCCTACAAAAATGAAAAGGTCCTTACCTCCAGATGTTTATTTTGACAGAGACTTGAGTTATGGGTTGGGAGCATTAGCGTTGTGTAGTTTCAATTGTTGGGCTGGTAGTTTGGGTTATTTTGATAGTTTGGGCATCCAAGGGATGCGACTGTACTTAGTCTTTTCTATCTAAACTCGTATGTAAATATTTGGGGAAAATATTGATTGTCGAGAGAATGGTTTAGCTTTCTGTATAAGACTTCGTCATTTGGAATGTTTTGTAAAGTTTTGGGTTTAAGGTTTTAATGGAAAAATCTAAGTTTTAATTTTTATTGATGCGTATGATTGGCTTCATGGTTCCTTTTCTTGTAGTGGCACGGTGAATATTGCGACTGTGTTTATCTCACATTTTTATGCATTACCTTCATTGGTGTATGATTTAATAATTATCGTGGTTGGGATTTCATCTTATTTCCATGAGATTGGATCGGCCCTTAGGTGAATACACAACCTGCACATATGGCTTCTGTGTTTATTTAAAAGTTGTGACTGTGTAATTGATGATAGTAGATATTTAAATAAATGTATAAGGTTGTGGTTTCCCTTACGACCGTGACCTTGGAAGCTTTTATCTTGGCCCTTATCTCGATACACATCCTGTGAAAATAATAGTTAATTTATATGATTTGGAATGAATGCATAGGGCGTAGATCTATTTTGATAAGTCTGTTGGTTTGTGTACAAACCTTGCAGGCAGCCTGAGAGGTGATACCCTTACTGTAAATGTTGTAGCGTTTATGTTTTGACATTTTTCACTGATGCCCATAGGAATTAATCATGGGATTTTAAACTATTTAAATTTTTTGTTAACATTTGTGCCTACAGGATTCGATCCTGGGCTGTTTTATGAGATATGTTAGTATTTTTTGGTTGGTAATACCACATGATTCGATCCTGGGTGTGACTTTGTTTGTTAATAAATTGGGTTATATAAATGGTGAGTTTGGTTCTTAGTTTTCGTTTAATGTAGTTTTGATATATTTGAATATGAATTTTCCTACATTAAATCCTTATCAGGTTTCGATGGTTGGGATTTGCATAAAAGATTTGGTAATGGAAATTATATGAGGTTTATCCCGCAGCCAATCTTGTAGACTATTCGATGGCTGGGTTGGGTTTATTATAACTTATAATCGTTATGGTTTAGCATATATTTAATATTTATTTTTGAATACTGTGAATAGTGTTTATGATATGTTGTTTATGTTTGAATTATTATTGGGAAATGAAAACATGCATGCTAGCATTATGAAATCTGCCAGCATTGGAAATATGATTTTAGAGTTGGATTTTAATGGCTAGAGCTCCAATACATGTTTTAGTTGATTTATTTTGGTTGATAGGTTATTAATTATTTAAAAATGATTTGAATAGAGTTTGAAGTTCTACAACTCATATATTTGACCTCTTGTTCTATATGTTTATAATTTTGTTTATACATAGTTTATCTGAATGTTTTGGATGCAAAGTTTAATATATTATTTTTGTTTTAATTGTTAAAAAAGTTTATTTTGTCTACCTTTATGAAAACTCCATTTATCTTTTTCATCTATGTTTAAACAATATGGAGAAAGCTAGTTATCTCAAATAATCTAGAGTTTATGTCTAAGATGAACTCTGATAGATATTTAAACAAATATAGAGAAGACTTGATTTAAGATATGCCTAAAGGACCATAAAAATAATAATTTGTACAGAAAATAAACTATAGTTGCCTAGGGTTTAGATGCAAGTAACTCATGCTTTAATGTTATGTCAACAACATGAAAACCTAGCTAAGCAAGCATATAGTATACAAATTTTTATTCAAGATTATAAACCCTTCATTTAATAAGAAAAAATGTATGAACTGTAAGGAATATAGAAACCTCATACCTACAATTTGAATCTCTTTAAATGAATGGAAACCCTGCACACTCAAGCACATAAACATTAACAAGAACATAGAGAATTATGACCTTAGATTTGTTAACCGAATAACTTGTGAACTACCATGTTCCACCCAACCATGCCCCAGAACCATTCCTCATTTAAATCTGAATCCCCCCGAGCTGGTTCCAATATGCAAGTAGTATAGACCTCCTAAAGGTAAGGCTTCACCTATCTAGGATAACAGGTTCTATACTAGATTGCTTTTCCTTTCTGGAAAAATGCTCTCCTTAAACTCTTAGGAGAATAATGATCATATAGAATAGAATGTGAGAGATATGTGTCCGCAAGCCTTTCTTTGGCTTGGGTCTTTATAGATAAGATTTTGGAAAAAGGACAATTAAATTTCAGTTAGATCAAGAATCATTTGTTTTCTTGAAATAATATTTAATTTAATTTATGTGAAATTCTTATTTATTTCTCTTACTTAGGAACTCTTTGACTAGTTCATATTTAGACTCTTTTTAGGTATTAGATTATTTAATTAGTTATTCTAATAAATACTAATACAAATTCCATCAATTATTATTTATAGTTACTATTATTAATACATGTCTTTACTCTTATATTCATACATATATAAACTATACACACACACACACACACACACACACACACACACACACACACACACACACACATATCATTGTTAAGATTTGTACTTCGGGTGTCATATAGCATGATCCCAGTAACATGGTACTTTCTTTATCTTATAGACACTTCTTTATTAAGGCTTTCAGGTAGAGTTAGGTCAACCAGGTTAGGCATCTCTAAATATCCTTTCATGTTGTATTACCACGTATATCATGGTAGTTCTTTAGTACTTGATGAGACACATAAATTTGAAATTTCATTTAATCAACTTAAAGATAGGTAAGATGAGATTGGTGTTTTATCAGAGTCATTTTCACTCAACACAATTAATTTTCAGTAACTCCTAGATTTATTCAGAGCCCATACTCAACGCTAAAAATAGGGATTTACACTTAGTGCAATTCCATAGCTTCTCTCTCAACTCTAATTCTAGGATGTACTTGTATAATACACCTAGGGATACAATGTCCAAGGATTCGATGTTCCAGAGCTTATTCTCAACATCAACTTGGAATTCTCCAAGGATTATTCCCAACACTTCCAATTCTTATCTTTTCATGTGCTTCGGAGCTTCATGCTTAACACAAACATTTCATAACTCATGTGCTCCAGAGCTGACGCTCAACAGAAACATCAAATACTCATATGCCTCAAATATCTTGCTCAGCACAATCATAAATCACTCATATGCTTCAGATATTGCGCTTAACACAAACATCAAATGCTCATGTGCTCTAGAGCTCATGCTCAACACAAACATATCATCAATTATGTGCTCCGGGGTCCATGCCCAACACATGAAATCATATAAATGCTAAATAAAACATATGCATTTGGATTACACTCAATATATCAAACAAATCATCATTCTCATCTACTGTGGGGTATTATGCCCAATATACAAAATATAACATCAAAGAAACATCACATGCAATGGGAATTATGCCCATAAGTGTTAGTTCAAAAATTAGGGATATTACAGAAGCACATGAGGAAATGAGAAGAGATCCAAGTAAGTTAAATGTTTATACAATGGCAACTATTTTTTGTTCAACTTTTGTAGCAGGACCATCGCGACATCATGGTACCTTATAGAACTTCTTTGAAAGTTGTTTGGCGTTGGAAAAATATCCCAATGAAATCGATGAGATCGCGATTCTATTGTATCAACCGAAGAAGGGATGGAAGGAATCTATAGTGAACTCATTGCATAAGAAAAATATTGGGAAAGAGATGAGAATGAATATTCAAATTGGGGATTAGGAGGTAGAATCATTCATTCTGAATATAGGCTCGGATCCCCACATCCTAACAAAGTCGACATGGTATAAAATGGGGAGACCTCAGTTGGTTTTGTCCCCAATGCAGTTACAATTGGCTAACGAGGCCATAGTAACACCGATTGAGTGAGTTTCGCGTTTGGTAGTAGATGTTGAAGGGATGAAGACTTATTCCAATTTTGATGTTATTGAATTTGTTAATGGCATAGGCTCATATCCCCCACGTTGGTGGGGATCATATGGGCCAATGAAAGCTTAGCAGTGATCAATTTTAAGAAACACGTGATGACCCTTGAAAACCGCAATATCAGAGTCATAGCTCCAATGGGCCCAATTGAGGGAAGAAGATATGTTGTACCGGTTAAGAAATAAATGGTAGGAGGATGGGATCATGTGTATAACATCTCAAAGGATTACATCTATCTGAATATCGACAGATATCTAGGTTGGCATAGTTCTAGCTCTGCATCCTCTGACTCTGATAACGCTTTGTAGAACTGGAAGAATTGAATGCATGAGGTATCACTTTGGATGTATGTCCTGATTACTCAGTCATTGTGTCGAGTTGCAATATAGACTATTGAGTTTCTAGTATATGAAGTACTTCTTAGTTTATCTGAGTTTCTAGTTGAATTTGAGGATAAGGTGTCGAAACTACAGAGATTGTTGGCGTTGGATGAAGTATTGAAGGCTACTCCATCACACTCATGGTGACCCATAAGAATTCGATCACTGGGTGGTCGTAGTGTCACAGATTGATGACAGTTTGATTTGGAAAAGCATAAAAATATCAAGTTGATAAGTATTATGGGAGGAATGATCATGGAAGTCATCTGATCACATGTAAGAGAATCTGGGTTTCACGACCAAAGGACAAGAAGGTACAATCATTTGTACACGTGTTGGATGAGTTGCCACAGAATTGGTATGTATCAGCCAAATTGCATAGAGAAATTATGATCTAGGAGGATCTATTGACTTGTTTTAGTCATACATTCAGTTTTGTCGATTTAGACCCAATAGTTCATGGCACATTGCAGCATATTCGTGATGTCGTTATGAAGGTGGTAGCAGTCGCATACCTGGTGGATCCACACGCAACACACACAATGCAGTAATTGATGGAAAGCTACAATGTGACAGGAGGGATGGATGATGGTGATGATTCACAAAACATCAATATTCCAGGGTCAGAAGGAAGTCAAGATGTCAGACCATCTGATATATTGACAAATCAAATGAATCAACCATTAAAAATTAGGAATGTCAGCATTGGGATAGAGGAGCAACCAAATTTTCTTAATTTTGAGGACTACTAGGATGAGGAAACAATGGAGAAGATCACTGACATGTTGCATGGGTTCCAAGATTTGTTTCCTACAAAGTTTTCTAATATGAAGGGGATATTGGGATATTTGGGAGAGATGAATATCCGACTGAAACCAGATGCAAATCCTGTAAAGTAGCGGTCATATCGCTTGAATCTATGATACAAGGAGAGGGTCAAATATGATCTTGATAGAATGTTAGATGTTGGGATAATAGAACCAGTTGAGGAATTAGAATGGATCAGTCCCATGGTAGTGCAAGATAACAAGATAGGTGAGGTCCAAATTTATGTCAAACTCAGAAAATTGAATGATGTGTGTCTGCATGATCCATTTCTGACACCATTCACTAATGAGGTACTAGAAGGAGTGGACGATCAAAAAATATATTCATTCATAGATAGCTTTTTTGGATATCACCAGATCAAGATTGCGAAAGAATATCGTCATAAGACAACATTTGTTACTGAATGCAGATGTTTTCAATACACTGTGATGCCATTTGGACTGAAGAATTCACCTATGATATTCTCCAGAATTGTTGTCGTTGAATTCAATGATTCTATTCAGGAGTTTCTGGTGGTTTACATGGATGACTAGATGGTTTATGGATTGATTAGGGACCATATAGAAAACCTATGATTGATTTTGGATCGATGTCGACAGCATCAGATCACGCTAAACTCAAAGAAGTCCATTTTCTATGCACCTTTTGGGATGTTATTGGGACACATTGTTTGTAAGGAAGAATTGTTGGTTGACCCAGCCAAGATCGCACTGATTTTGAGTTTTCCACCAACTAAAAATGTGAATCAACTTAGAGCAACACTTAGACACATAGGAAACAATCACAAGTTCATCTGAGGCTATGTCGCAATCAAAGCCCCTATGGAGAGGTTACTAAATAAGGATGCCATATTTGTATGGAGTCAGTAATGTCAAGGAATATTTGATGCATTAAAGGAGAAGATGGATTCCACACCGACACTGTTTTTCCCTAATTGGAAGAAGGAGTTCCATGTCATGTTGATTCCTTCTTGATGTGTCCTACAACATGAAGAAGGGAATGTATTGGTAGAGCCACATGTGAGAATTGTAGGTGGACACTATAGAGGTCGCGCTACGACAAGGAAGGTGTTCCATGTAGGGATTTGGTGGCCAACTCTCAACGATGATGCAATAGAATTTGCACAGACTTATGAATTTTTCCAAAGCACTAGGAATCCTTCACTGAGGGATGATATTCCATTAATACCTCAGGTGACGTTGCATCCATTTGAAAAATGGGTTGTGGATCTTATGGGACCAATAAACCCACCTAGAAAGAGAACCGATGCGCGGTATATCATTACAACAACGTTGATGCAAACAAAACCAACAAAACCCAGTTGACATGGGTTCCCACTCTGTTGACACTCAACCCACCATATCCCTAAGCACTAGCCCAGATAGGTTTTTCCCTATCTGAAAACACCCGTGAAGCAGATGAAGTCTCCCCCAAGATGTTTAATGGGGAGCTGACGAAACCAAGTTTTCTTATAATAAAAGAGGATTATGGGCATCAAAAAGTCATCAACTTATAAAATATATCTGACTAGTTACTCAATCACCAACAAAGCTAATCATCATTGTTATTAATAGATCACATCATTCATTCATAACATAAACAATCAATCTGTTGCGCAAACATATCTCAACTGATAACATCATTTAATAGTAGAAAACATCGCATCATAGATCCATGTCGCACATTAAATTTCATTCACCATTAGATTGCAGAAATAGTAAGACAAAAAAAGGTAAAAGAAATAGCAATTCAGATCAATTCCCTCCTTATCATATTACTTCTACACAATGATTCAAAGATTCAAAACAATCCACAATTTAAAAGGTTCACTCAAGTGCTCTTTGTATCAATCTCTTTTTTCTCCCTACATTTCTACTTCTATTTATAGGCTTGCTCCTTTACATTGAAGGCCCACTTCTAACTAACTCTTAACCAATTCTTAACTGAATGTACAAAATAATGACCAATATCTGCAAAATATGGTCCAAAGTACAAAAAGTGACATAAAATACATAAAATGGTCTATTTTCTGTCATGCACACCATCTTCCACTTGTGCGATGTCTTCTGATATTGTGCGATGTCTTCTGAGCTTGTGTGATGTCTTATGAGCATGTGTGATGTCTTATGAGATTGTGTGATGTCTTATGAGCTTGCGTGGCATTCATAATGTTTCACAACTAACTTGTCCCAAAACGCCTTCCAACAAGCAACAGATTATTTGACAAGATGAGTGGAGGCCGCACCAGTTGCAGATTGTATCACTGTGACAGGAACAATGTTCTTGTTTGACAATGTTGTTACTCAGTTTTGATGTCTAAATATATTGATGAACGATTAGGGGATTCACTTCATCAATCATAATGGTAGCGCGTTGACATAGGAGCTTCATATACAACATAAGAACTGTACCCTGTATCATCCACAAGAAAATGGGACAGTTGAGGAGTTCAATGTTGATGTATTTGTAACTTCAAAATGTAGTCACTTATATATCTTAAGTATGTACCTTGATGTTTATTCCGAGAAGTATCTGTAATTTAATTGAGTCATGTCATGCCCCGATGTTCCTATCAGGAGATTCAATAATGTAAACAAGTCATGTCAAGTCATAGAGTGTAACCCTCCTTATTGATCAAGGGTTAAAGTCCCCCCAGTTGTGGGGCCCTAGGGTTATTAGAATCTCCTAGAGAAGTTGGCCCTAGTGAGTTATTGTCAAGTTGGGAATTAGTATAAATAGAGAGGGATCCTATCTATTTATCACCCATTCACTCACACTTAGTTGGAGCACATAACTGAGAGAGAAAGAAGAAGCTGGGACACGAGAGAAAGAGACTACTACTATCAGGAGATCATCTTAATATTTTGGGTTTTACTTTTAGTGTTGATTCTATCTCTGAGGAAGTTGTGGGGTTTTCTCCCTTATGGTTTCCCAAAGGAAAATATTTGTGTTCATTGTCTCTTGTGTTTGACTTTTGTGCTTGTTATTGTCTTAGATAAGATCCTAAGAGCATATAGCTTAAATGTTAAAAATATAACATGGTATCAGAGCTAACCTGAGAAGAACACACTGTGTAGCCGATGAAGCTAGGGCTTCCTACTCTTTGGATCTCTCTCCACATATTTTAAGAAAAAGGAGGTTGGGATGACTCTGCTTTCTAGGGTGTATCTTTCTGTTGAAGCATAATCTGATTCTGAGCATTTTCAGTTTTTGATCCTACACTAGTGCTATAAATTAGGGATTTCCACATAAGTGGAATTTTTGAATGATCCTGGGCCTGGATTGATCTCCTCCCCAAAATTGAAGTTTAGATATCAAGATCAAATTTTTTAGTTGTGTAAAACTTTGGGAAAGTCAAACCCTAGTCTACTCCTGAACCAGCTCTTCAAAAATTCAGCTCGAGATCTAGTTCTGATATCTTAACCTGGTAAGATCTAAATCTTTTGCATTTCCATTTGAGGTTCTATGTAAATATGTCTCATCATACCAATCTTGATGAAAATAGTGAGGGATCTAATAACTTCCGAGTTTGGAAGTATAGGATCTCCCTAGTCTTGGAAGAAAATGAGTTGGACTCTTACATCAATGAAGAGGTTCGAGTTCCAGAGGGAGATGAGGATAAGGCCTTACAAAAGAATAAATTGGTCATGGAGAAGAGGATTATTGCTGATTCAATCAAGGATCACCTCATACCACAGGTGTCCTCTCTAAAGACACCTAAAGCTATGTTTGATGGACTGACCAAACTATTTGAAGGGAAGAACATAAACCAGAGGATGACTCTGAGAAAGCAATTGAAGAATGTAAAGATCCAGAATGCAGGAACCATCTAGGATTACTTTACTAGGGTCTCTCAGATCAAGGAATAGCTTGAAGCAATGGATGAAGAAGTAGAGAATGTAGAAATTGTGGTGACCACCTTGAGTGGTCTCCCTAGGATATGGGACTCTTTCATTCAAGGGATCTATGCCAGAAATAAGCTAGTCAAGTTTAGCAAACTGTGGGAAGAATGCTCACAAGAAGAAGCTCGAATAGTATATTGAGAAGAAAATATGGGAAATGAAGATCAATATCTCATAGTACAATCCAAGAAGAGAAAAACAAACCATAATCAAGGTAAGCACTTTCATCCTAGAAGATCTAACAAGAATATACCTAAATTTAGATGCTTTACATGTGATGAAAGAGGACACTACTAGATATTTTCTTAAGAACAAAATTGGCTCTCACAAGAAGAAAGGAAACAAGAAAAGACATCATGCTCATGTTGCAGAAGATGATGAGCCTTCCAAGAAGAGAATTAAACAAGATAGTGATGATTATTCAAGTGATGAAGAATATGTTTTTATTTTTCCTCTCACGGGAAACATCACACATGTAAGAAATGATTGGCTTATAGACAGTGGGGCTTCCAAACACATGACGAGATTCAAAGAATAATTTGTGAAACTATCAGAACATGAATCACCCCGCAAGGTGAAACTTGGGGATGACTACCAGTAACCAATTAAAGGTAGTGGAGAATCCTCCTACAAATTAGACTTTGGAAAGTATATGAAAATGAAGGATTTCTTATTTGTACCAAAACTAAAGAAGAACCTTCTCTCCATCTCTGCTTTGGATGCAAAAGGCATGAGGGTTGCATTTATAGATGGCCAATTCCTAATGTGGCCAAAAGAAAATACTATTGATGACGTAGTAGTAATTGGAGAACAACAGGGAGGACTGTACAAATTGAAGGGCCAACCAGAACAAGCTTTGGTTCATGACTCAGTAGAACCAAATGAACTATGGCATAGAAGGCTTGCACATTTACACTATATGGAAATACCACTTGCAAGCAAAGTTGTTGAAGGTCTTCCAGAAATACAGGAAAAACATGAAGGTGTATGCAAAGGATGTACGAAAGGAAAGAACACAAAGAAGACATTTCCAAGTAGTGAGAGCAAGGCAAAAGTAATCTTGGAAACCATCCACTCTGATGTATGTGGTCTAATGTCATCCAATTCTGTAAGTGGGTATGTATATTATGTTTATTTCATTGATTATTTTTCTAGGATGACATCGATATACCTCAAGAAGAAAAAGGATGAAGTATTTAGAAAATTCAAAGAATTCAAAGCCTTGATCGAAAACCACACAGAGAAGAAGATCAAGATCTTTTGATGAGATAATGGCAGAGAATTCACATCAAATGAATTCAAAGAATTATGTAGAGAATCAGGGATTAAGATGGATTTGACCAATCCATATAATCCACAACATAATGGGGTTGTAGAAAGAAAGAACAGAACTATCATGGAAGCAGCAAAGGCAATTCTTCATGATCAATACCTTCCTATGCATCTATGGGCAGAAGCTGCCAGAATAGCTGTGTATGTATAGAACTATACTCTACATAGAGTACTTGAAAACAAGACACCTAAAGAGGTCTTTTCCGGCAAGAAACCAGAAGTCATCCATCTCAGAATATTTGGTTGTCCAATGTACATACACATCCCAAAAGAAAATAAGAAAAAGTTAGATCCTTTGGGAAAGAAGGGTATATTTGTGGGATACTCTGAGAGCTTGAAGCCTTATAGAATATACTTCCTAGGATTCAAGAAGATTGACATCAGCAGAGATGTAACATTTGATGAAGAATCAACTTACATCAAATCCAGAAAAAGACCTGTTGAAGACTCTGAAGAATCGGAAGTACCCAGAATTCGTAATACAACTATAAACAAAGCAACTCTACAAGAAGATCAAGAAATGGAAGAACCTCAGGAACCAATAGATACACCTCCAGAGAAGAATCCTCACAAGAGTAAACCTGCATGGGTACAAGAGGCTATCCAAGGTGCAGAAAGACATAGGGTTCCATAAGAGATACACAGAGAGAAGAAAAGAACCAGGTCCTGCTCTGGTTACGCGGCCCTATTATGTGACTTCATTGATAAAGAACCTTCCAACTATGAAGAAGCGACAAAAAAGAAATAATGGAAGGATGCTATGATTGAAGAGTATCAATTCATCATGAAGAATGATGTTTGGGATGCTATCCTAAGACCAAAAGGGAATTATATTGTAACTTCCAAGTGGATAGACAAGATCAAGCATGCTGCAGATGGAAACATAGAGAAATATAAAGAAATATTTGTGGCTCGTGGCTTCTCCCAGAAAGAAGGAATAGATTATGAAGAGACTTTTGCACCTATAGCTAGATACACTGCCATCAGATCAATACTTGCTTTGGATGCAGTAATGAAATGAAAAATACACCAGATGGATGTCAATACTACTTTCTTGAATGGTGTAGCAGAAGAGGAAGTGTATGTGGAGCAGCCACTTGGTTTTAAGACACATGACAGGGAGACTGATGTGTGTAAATTAAATAAAGCCTTGTACAGTTTGAAATAGGTACCTAGGACATGGTACATCATAATTGAAAACTTCCTATCCAGTTTGGGATTTACCAAGAGTAAAGAGGATTCTAACCTTTACTACAAGGTTGAAGAAGGGAACCCAGTAATACTCCTACTATATGTAGATGATCTGTTTGTGACAGGAAAAGACAGGTTAATTGCTGATATGAAGAGGAAGCTTGCTGCCAAGTTTGAAATTGAAGGAATTAGGTATGATGCATTACTTTCTAGGTAAGGAGGTGTGGCATAATGCAGATGGAATATCCCTATGACAAGGGAAGTATACAGTAGAGATCCTAAAGAGGTTTTAGATGATGCACTGCAAGGCCATGACCACACTTATGGCATTGAACCTGAACCTATTGAGTGATGCTTCATCTGAGTCAATTGATGCTATGATATATTGTCAGATGATTGGGTCATTGATATACCTAACAAATATGAGACTAGATATTTGCTTTTCTGTGAACACATTGAGCCAGTTCCTAAAAAATCCAATGCATGTTCACTTGATTGCTGCAAAGCATATTCTGAGGTACCTGAAGGGTATAGTTGATTATGGGCTCAAGTATGAGGTGAATCAAAAGATTAACCTGGAAGGTTATGTGGATTCAGATTGGGTAGGAAGTGCCATTGATAGGAAGAGCACTTCAGGGTGCTACTTTAGTATGGGATCAGGTATGATCTCATGTTTTAGTAGGAAGCAATCCTATGTGGCACTCAGTACAGCTGAAGCAGAGTATATCGCAGATTTTTTGGCTAGCTATCAGGCAGTGTGGCTTAGGAAGCTATTATCTAATTTGTTTGATCTCTAGTTGGATGATACTTGCATATATTGTGATAATTAGAGTTGTGTGAAGTTGTCAAAGAAACATGTGTTCCATGACAATTCGAAGCATATCAAGATCAAATATCACTATATCAGGTATATAGTGTAGAGACGAGTAGTGAATCTCTAGTATGTTGTGATGGACGAGAAGATAGCTAATGTGTTAACCAAACCATTAGCTAGAGTGAAGTTTGAATACTTTAGGGAGAAGCTTGGTGTTCTTCATATCGAGGTTCCCTTCAAAGGGAGGAGATGAGTCTGTGAGCCTTTTGACATAGTTGATGTGTTCATCCCATGGTCAGATAAAAGTGTTGAGCCATTCTGATGTGACTATAGGATGTGTTCATCTCATATGATCAGATATAACTGTTGAAGGTTATTCTCTGGGAGAATGGAGGAACCTGGTTAGTTACCAAGAAATTGATTCAGTCTGGGGCTGAAGCTCGGCTTAGTGCTGAGAAGGCCATTCTCTAGGAGAATGGAGGCACCTGGTCAGTTACCAGGAAATTGATTCAGTTTGGGAATGAAGCGTAGCTTAGTGTTGAGAGGCCATTCTCTGGGAGAATGGATGCACCTAGTTAGTTACCAAGAATTTTTTTTAGTCTAGGACTGACACTCAGCCTAAAGCTAAGATCCATTTTGATGTGACCGCAGGATTTGTTCATCTCTCATGATCATATATAAGTGCAGAGCCTTTCTTACATGGTTGATTTGTTCATCCCATGGTAAGATATAAGTTCTAGGCTTTTCTTACATGGTTGATGTGTTCATCCCATGGTAAGATATAAGTGTTGGGACTTTCTTACATGGTTGATGTGTTCATCCCATGGTAAGATATAAGTTCTAGACCTTTCTAACATGGTTGATTCGTTCATCCCATGGTCAGATATAAGTGTTGGGCCTTTCTGACATGGTTGATGTGTTCATCCCATGGTCAAATGTGAGTGTTGGGCATGCCTTTCTGTCATAGTCGATGTGTCCATCCCATGGTCAGATATAAGTGTTGGACAGGCCTTTGTGAATGGATAAGATATAAGTGTTGAAAAATATGAAGACCTACCTAGAGGCTAGGCCTACAACCAAGATGAAAAAGGGCTAACTCTGTATAAATTCCTCTGACAAGTAGAATTGAGATAGTACCCGTGATGAAGACCAGTGATGATACAATAGTGATGATCTAGTGATGATCCAGATCCAAGATAAATATGACTTGAATATGAAGATGACTTGAAGATGAAGATAACTTGATGATGATCTAGATGATATAGAGAATAAGACTTCTGCTAATAAAATGTGTCGAGAGAATAACTTCCTAGTTAAGAGGGAGTGTTGATGTATTTGTAACTTTGGAATATATTCACTTGTATATCTGTAATGTAATTGAGTCATGTCATGCCCCGATATTCCTATCGAGATATTCAGTAATGTAAAAAGTCATGTCAAGTCATAGAGTGTAACCCTCCATATTGATCAAGGGTTAAAGTCCCCGCAATTTTGGGGCCGTAGGGTTATTAGACTCTCCTAGAGAAGTCAGCCCTAGTGAGTTATTGTCAAGTTGGGAATTAGTATAAAGAGAGAGGGAGCCTCTCTATTCATCACACATTCACTGACACCAGTTGGAGCACATAACTGAGAGAGAAAGAAGAAGTCATGACAAGAGAGAAAGAGACTACTGCTGTTGGGAGATCATCTTACTATTTTGGGTTTTACTTTTCATGCTGATTCTATCTTTGAGGAAGTTGCAGGGTTTTCTCCTTTATGGTTTCCCTGAGGAAAATATTTGTGCTCATTTTCTCTTTTGTTTGATTGGTGTGCTTGTTATTATCATAGATAAGATCCTAAGATCATATAGCTTAAATGTTAAAAATCTAACATTCAACAACGTGTTGAAGAATGCATTCAAAAATGTATGTAATGCAAACATGATTATTAGGATTTCAATATTCTAGCATTCTTGTGGCCATATCACACCACTTGCAAAAGATTGATAGGACAGACTCCATTCAAGTTGGTGTATGGGAAAGAGGTAGTCATGCCAATGTAGTACATTGTTCCAAGTCTTCTCATTGCAGCACCAAAAATAATGGATGATGAAGAAGCACTAGGAGAACACCTAGCTTAGTTAGTGCAACTAGAGGAAGACTGCTTTATTGTATGTTTTCACTAGCACGTTGAGAACGATTGACAAAAATATTGACATGATATGTATATCAAGAACAAACATTTTCAGCAAGGAGACCTGGTATTGATGTATGATAGCAAGTTCGTCGGGCATCTTGGTAAGTTATAAATGCATTGGCTCAGTCCATATGTTATCAATTCCATTATCGTAGGAGGCATAGTACAACTACAATAGTTACATGGTACGATGTTTCCTAAGCTGGTGAATGGTAGAAGGCTGAATCCATATAGGATGGGCCCGAAGTCACACGATTCTTGAGGCAAAATGCGATCAGAAATATATATATATATATATATATATTAGGATAAAATGGCAGTTAGGAGGATGGAGCGCTAGGAGTAAGTGGCTGTGCAAGTAGATGAGTCAGTATCGTAGTTAGGGAGTGATTTTGTAATGACTGTGGGGTTGCGATGGACTCAAATCACCAATAATTATAGTATTTAAAATATTTAACTGACAACACTCTTGTATGAGATGCGTATTAATAGTGGTTTCTACCATTATATTAGCGGGATCAACGACAGATTTGGGTGGTTAACGCAGGATTTGTTCGAAATGATTAAGAGATCATGATGATTTGGTCATAATGTTTGAGAGATCGAATTGGTGTTATAAGAACATGCATGGCATGGTCAGAATTAACCATTGTTAAAGATTGTGTTTTCCACTTAAGTTGCAAAGCTCTTGTGGAGTGTTGTGTTGCATTGTGCATTTGAGTTGCACAGAAGAGTGCACATTGAGAACATATGCGAAATGTCGAGTGAGGTTATAGAAGTAAAGATTTCAAGCAGGAGATACTCACCAACTATCGAGGTGCCAATCGAGCAAGAGGTAGCCAACATGTCGATGGGTTCAACATCAGTTCCGAAGAAGAAGAGAGGGTCGCAATGACCCAAATACCCAGTATAGAAGAAACAAACAACTAGAACGTCTGCACAAGCATAGGAAGAGGCTAGTGCCCAGAAAGGAATATTGAAATTAGGGGATGAGGTCTCTAGAACTTGGACAAGTGTTTCCACTGTGGATATCGATGGCTATGTGCCTCCATGTAGACCTGATGCAAAGTGGAGGAAAATATCAAAGAATCACAGGTACCCAGTCAGGATGTCGATGATACCGTAGGGAATGAAATTCACCATGGATATCATGCCCTTTATTATGAGAGTAAAGTACATGCATCATGATATGCTCACATCGTCCGAGATCACTACAGATCCATTTGTTGGCTGGAATATTTCACCTTTGCGGACAACAAGGTGTTCCACGGGTCTGAATGGTTCAGATCCAGAACAAATAGAAGACAGAGGTTGAAGACTCTCCCTAGACATCATAGATACCTCGAATACAATGCTTTCATAGTCACCCTATCTACCTACAATAATCTTAACATGAAACAAATCAAAGCAACCAAAATATAATCTACTAATCTATGCTAGTGACTAAGGAATCTAACAACATATATATGAAATCAAGCATCAACAATATATGTGGGACAGAAATCAACTTGCATTAAATAAATATGAACAAGTTTACAACCAAGCGTTAGTGTTGACATGCATCTCCATGAAACCAAGCATTCTCATCCCCATAAGATCCTACTCTAGCTCTCTCTATGCTCTCCAATGATGTGGACCAAGTGATCAATCCAACGACATAACAATGCCCTAAGAGTTTTCCCCCTCAACCATGGCCATAAGCTTGTATTTATAAGGCTAGATGGATAGGGTAGGTTGAGATATTTGTGCGTGAGGTGGCCTCCAAGATCCTAGGATGGGGGATCTCAGGCTCAACAGACCCACAACAATATGGATAAGGGATATCTCGAGGCTTATCATCTAGAAGCCTCAAGAAGCTTCTCTTTTTCCCTTTTTACCCACGGTATCACGTTTCTCCTTTAGTGACAAAGCGGTTCTGGCAATAACCACTTATGGACTAAGGCCCATAAGCGGTGGCACCACTTGTGGGAAATAGAGTATGGGCAGTGCAAACAAGGGTATCGCATATGGATAAAGGGTCAAGCGCAGTGTTGGGATATTGTATGAAAATATTGAAAAATGATATGAGTTTCCACTCTAGAAGCTGGGATTCAGGGCAAGTAGGTATGTCAAATGTCTTATCACATGATGGTGATAGGATTTTGGTATAAAAGGATGCCCCCCAAAGCATAAGTCTTAGAGGGATACGATAAATGAGAGATTTGAGAGAACAAGTCATTTCCATGAGGCAAAAATGTCGGTTCGATCAGAGCAAGTCGTCAAGTAGGAATCCACACAAGTAACCAAACTCATGGCTGCAGACGAATACAAGGAAGATCCATGAGAGGAATAAAAAAGCATGGCTACTAGAATATAGCATAGATACATGTCATAGAGGACTCAAACTTGGACATAGCTACCAGACATACAATGTAGATCTATGTCATATAGACGCAAATTTGAGCATAGCCATGACCATACAAATGTGGATCTGTGCTAGATATACAAAAATCCATCGCAAAATGGGGAAAAGCAATGAGCGCTTTAAACAAATACCCAGGGTCTTTGTCTCATTTTCCACAAAGTATGATTCTATCCATGTGATTACAATGATCTAAAGTCAAACATGGTAGAAACCACTTGATTACCAGCCAATGATGTGAATCGTTAACAAGTGTGAGGGAGATCACCATTAATGTCAATGATTCCCAAGGTACTCTAGTACAATCTACTGAGTGTGAATAGATGTCCTGATGTTGAACACCCAGTCGATTCTATCGATCAAAGGTAAATGATGTGAACCTATGTCAAGAGCAAGAGAATCTGTCATTAAGGAATATAGATCTCAAGGTACCAATTATTGTTTCTAATACTATTTCCTGGATGATTAGCTGATGTCGATGCAAAAAGTCTCGTCGAAGGAGGGCCATGATGAGTCCCACATCGACAACACGAAAATCAAAACATAGTTATGGAATGATGTGCATGTAGTAACCATATGACTGACTCAAAGATACTGACACAAAGACTATGTGGACTATAGAGGTGACACTTCTTCAGATCCCCTTTGAACATCGGGTGGCACGACAAAAGACTTGGCAGCATGACTAGATGGGACAGACACAATGCGATAGTGGAAAATTCATTCTTTTGAAAGAATCAAAGGAGTGACATGACTCATGAAAGTGGATCATCACGAAGATCAGCTGAATACCCAATTGATTGACATGATTGTGTAGACAAGTGCCATGTTCAAAGGTAACGACAAACAACTGCCATTATTTGCAAAATGATTCCCTTCCCATTTCCCCCATCATGATTGATGAGTGCCTCTTTTTAGTTTTACGAGTTCAAAGAGGGTAACAAACACTTGGTATAGCTTGTCGGAAGACAGGTCCAGACTCATATGTTTTACGAACCTGAGAGAGGAGGGGTTCGATCCCAAAACGGGTCTCTCAATGTTTAATTTAATGAGTCCACTGAAAGAAAACTCATTATCGTTCATGTTTAGAGAGTCTGAACGAATACGGAAGAAGAATCCAAAGGGTCCTTTTTCAAATGATTTAGTCTCTAAGGCCTGAAAACGTATAAAATCCTACCTTACAGAACTCTTCCAGTCATGATTGGCTAGAGTGTTCCTTTTTCGTAAATAGTCCTATTCGAACCAAAAAAGAGATAACCTACCGTCGGAAGGATGACTCTTCAAATACTTTTACGAGTATGAAGGAGACAAGTAATCGACAATATTTTCATATGTAAAGAGCCTAAAAAGAGTTTAACACAGACTCCATGAGGTTTCTTTACACAATGTCACTTTTTATGAGCCTGGAAAGATTCGAAAATGGACTCGATGATATTTTCATGTTTTAAGGAGTCTGAAAAAGATGTGAAAAGAAGACTCCATGATGTTTCTTTGCACAATATCAAATTTTACGAGCCTGGAAAGATTCGGAAACGGACTTGGACCTTTGATACTAGGTTTAGAGAGCGTGATCAAAGTGTCGTAATAAACACTCATCGACCTTTTCTGTTTTATGAAAGTACGAAAAAGCCATAAACAAACTTTCAAAACTTCTTGCTAGAGTTCTCCTATCTTGCAATAGTCTTAGAAACAAGTGTTAAATGCATTTTCAACTAGCATCATGGATTACGACAGATAAATTTTGACCAAAATATGATTTTACATCAAAACTATAGTGATTCAAACCCAAAAATGCCTATATAATTCAAGTAAATAGTAAAAAATCAAACCATTTCACTATTTACCTCTAGGAGAGAGCACTTGGAGCATTTTCTTAGCCAGATCTTCCACAGCTGATACCAGGAGCTTCCACCGTCCATTTTCAGAATCGTTAGTTGCAGGTAATAGCTAAGACCCTTATATTTCATTTCATAGCATCTATTTTGAGGTTTGGTGGAGTTTTGGGTCCATATGGCGATCCCTAAAACTAAAAATGTAGGCACTATGGCTACCCCTTGTGGGATACGCGGTTCCACCCTAAAACCTCACCAACAATACAGTGGACAGGCGGTGCCACCGCCTGTCTCCAATAGTGCACATGTGGTGCCGACCATGGATAAGTTAAACTAATGGTATGGGTGATATAACTTCATTCTTTTGATTTCCAATGATTTAAGGATGATTTTAATGAATACCATTGTGGTTTTTGGCAGGTCTAGATTGCTCAAAACATGGTGATATGGAAGGAAAGAACTCATGACAATGAAGATGTTACTGCTCAGAGAAATGCGGGTTGTATTTCTGCATTATGGGACTATGGGATCTTGAAGTTCTTTCGGGCCCCAAGCATGGTGTCACAGGAATGGCTACTGGAACACATACTACAGATGTGGAATCCAGAGCAGCAGTACTTCGAGGTGGGGGCACACATACTTACAGTGGAGGTAGAGGATATTTACTTCCTGACTGGTCTATCGAGACGAGCTGCCCCCATCTCATTGATAGGTTCTTGTAGCGGGGACATTACTACTAGAGAGCTTATAGATCGACACTGTGCACCAAGAACAGGTACATCAGGGAACAAGATCCCCATCAAGGAAGTGATGGATAAGGCTCTACGAACTATATTCTTTACTATGCAGAGGGTGGCTGAAAGTCAGGGTGTGCAGCAGGCTTCCATGGCACACATGTTGCATGCCATAGAGGCTATGGCACCCATGGTGTTCAACTGGGTGGAAGCAATGCTTCCAATCTTCAAGGATCAATTGACTAAGTGTCGGCAAGGAGAGCTGAAGCAATTCAGCTTTGGTTCCATATTAGCTTGCTTCTTCTTCGAGTGATTTCCACAAATGAGGCCACAGGTGACCTTTCAGAGTTTGAGAGCGTGGGACCCCCATATGCTGAGGTGGGTCTAGGTCATGGCTTGCATAGGAGCGGGTAGGGTAAGGGTGAAGTTCGACGATTTGTTCTTTAGATGGCTACGGGATCAAATCCTCATGGTTGAAGACTATTCTTACGTAGGCACGGACTTCACAGGAGATCCTGACCTACCACTCCCACCTGGCGGATAGTGGGGCGACATCGGTGTTGGGCACTGTTTTTGACCCCTTTTTGCCTCTTATATAACCCTCATTTCCTTCATAAAACCTCCATTTTTGACTAAGAGCTTTAAAGTTCATCTATAAACCATGGTTAAAAAGGTATTATGTCATTTGCTTATTAATAAATTGAGTTTTGTAATTTTTTAGGCATTTTAACTAGGATTTTTGCTTAGACTACGGTATGTACTAACTTCCCGAAATTCCTCCAAGGTTGAGTAATTACAGGACAGCTAGGAGGGAAATGGAAGATCAAGAATGGATCCTTAATGTCCACAGATGGACGAACATCTAAAGTCAGATGAAGTAGCCTGTGCAGGTGGCGAGTCAAGCAGAGTCAAATGTGGCCACCCGTTCTGCATTTCACATAAAAGAAGGAGCAAACGCTGATCTCGTGGAACCCCACGATCCTGAAGAAGATCTCGCAGCCTCTAGCATTAATTAGCAGCAGGATTATAGCAGTTTCAGTTTAGTTTAGAATTTGTATAAATCTATTCCAAAATATTGAAGTTGGGCATCACGATTTTTGAAGGAGAAACGCATTGTGTTTTCAATTTGTGGGATATCTGTGTAAACGCTCTCGTTGGTGAATGATTATCAAACTTTAGTTCTGTAATTTCTTTCCTGTGCGTGGAGTAAAGCTTTGGAGGGCCCCCATTGTTGAGCTCTCGCACATTTTTCATTTGCCGGTGTAGGAATCA
>LPNX010512598.1:209827-278297 GCA_001517045.1 Pseudotsuga menziesii | reverse complement strand
TTTGGAAATGTATAAAATTCTCCTTTAAAATTCCCCTTAGTTTCATTGAACAACATATTAATTAGAGTGGCTGAACTGTTAAATGTGCTTTTGCGGACTTGATCATGAAATCACTTGCATCGATGTCTACTTGTTTGGATTAAAATTATCTCAATTATTTCATAAGTTTTTTTGCAAAGATTTTTATTAAAACACCATATCGTTTCTCATGCTCCATTTTGAATGGTTAAACCAACTGTATATGTGCCTACTTGTTTGGCTTAAGAAATGTCACAATTCCTTTATAAAATTTGTTGCAAAGATATATATTCAAACAATAGCATTTAATTCAAAGCAATAAATTGGCTAGGAAATTATAAAGAACCATTTTTCTCACAAAAAACCTTTGCCTTTATATCTTCTTTTTTGCTCCATCGAAAGAAAATACCATTGTCGATCATTATGCGAACTTGGCATCCAAATTAGAAAAATGGAAACTATGGAAAAATGGGGGAGTGATTATTGTAAGCCACCTCCCATGATAAAGAATTTGAAATTAATGTTTGAAATGACAATCAACACAATGGACAAGTGGAAGCCTAAGCCCAAGGAAAATTTTGTTAAAGGCACCTTAACAACAAAGCCAATATGCAATGCCTCAAGTATGTATAGATGGTACTTTTTTGTGCCATGAACCTTTAGGCTAAAGTAAATGAACTTACATTTATGGGATGGTCTTGTTCATTTGGAGAGCACAAATTAGGCTCCACTATGCAAAATTGATGACCGATCAATTTATATTTGATATGAGGATGGATACCATGTATCCTAGACAATTCTCTTACATATGTGTTGATTCAATATTGTGTTGCTATATGCTTAGACACATTGCGCATTGCGCAAGACACATTGAGGAGCTCCAGGAGTGTCATAGATAAGTAAGACGCCTAGCTCATTCTTGGAAGGGATTTTTAAAATTGACCCTTCCTTGGCCTTCCCTATTTGTGATGGTGCTCAAGGTAGAAGATCAACTCTACACCATTGGAAAATTTTAGTCTATATGTATTTTTGGGTTTTTTCCCCAAAACACAAATTTGATTTTAGTTTACCCCTTTGAAATATTTCATCCTCGAACAATAACCTGTCGGCGTATTATTGCACCTTTTTGGGGCGATTGCTAGTTTAAATTTAAAAAAAATATTAAAATCAATAATTTATAAACATTTAAGTCGTTACAAAATTAAATATTACAAAATAAGATTTAAATTGAAAATGATACGGAGTTTCATTACAACCACTCTTATTACACCCCATTAACAATATCTAACATTCTAAAATCTCGTCCTCGCACCAAAAACTACAATCACATGATGTCACGTGCTCCCTAACCACGTCCCCACAGGAAGGATTTCGATCACGAGCTATCTCGTGCTCCATAACTTCCTTTCACAGAAGAGTCCAATCAACAATAAAATACCCAAATAATAGATAACTAAGAGTTTCAGAATAAAATATATTAAACTAAAACCCTGCACAGTTCCGTGAGGCTTTAAAATCTCTTTTTATAAAACAGTTTCTCCACTTTGTTTTGGTCCGTCAAGCTTTGTAATCTCCTCCTCTTCATCTGCCCTCTACTTGCATTCTGCAGTTTTCCAGCGACTAAAATGAGTTCCGCAATGCGACGATTAGTGGGATCTGCACTGAAGAATGCATCTTCTTCTTCTGTTAAAACTAATGCTACGCCAAGAAGGTTCTTTTCGAGTGGTGGAAGTCCTCCACCACGCAAGGTTGTTGTGCTGGGAGCAGCGGGAGGGATCGGGCAGCCATTGGCTCTTCTGATGAAACTCAACCCTCTGGTGTCCCAGTTGTCACTCTATGATATCGCCGGCACCCCAGGTGTCGCTGCTGATGTCGGCCACATTAACAGCCGTGCCGAGGTGGGTTCTACGTCTTTTTCGTTCTCTGTATTGGATCTGTCATTTATGTCAAGGATAGAGCTGTTTTGATTTTAGTTTCAAGGGATCTTCATTGGGATCGATCCAACGACTATCCACTTGGTAGGATCTACTTTTGTTATGCGTTTTCCTATTATTTGCTCTCCGATTTTACGTTTTTGATACTGTCCATGGTGAGATTTTTTATTTGTTGAAAATTTTCCTTTTCAAATGGAAGCGGGCTTTATATCAGGCTTAGACACCGCTGCTTTCACGGTTACCGGGATTTTCACCTGGTTTCGTGTGGCAGGTAGCTTTGTTGGCCACAATTTTGCTGTCGACATGCCTTCTGGGGCTTTTAAATGTGGGTCTTAGCCCTGAAAGTGCTATGATTTAACTTCTTAACCACACCCCAATTCAGATTCATGGTCAATCCAATTCACATTCAAAGTCAGATTGTAAATGGGTTTGTACATATTTTGATTGATGAAAAAATGCACCTAGATATTTAAAGCCAGTGCTGGATCATGTGCCCCACCTCAATGAGGGTTTTTGATTTTATGGATCCAAGTGATAGTTGGCTCAACAATCAATTAGATATGGTAGTTAACTCCGATGGCACCATTTATGCCGTAACATGTCTTCAAGAGGGCACCGAAAGTGCCATGGTTTTACCACTTGACCACAATCTGTTTGACATTTATGGCTAGATTGAAATTTGGGCTATGCTTATTATTATTATTATTATTAATAGTAGTAGTAGTATTAGTAATCGATGGTAGATTGAAAATGGGTTTGTGATTATTATTATTATTATTGTTTTGTTTTGTTTGGTCAAGCCCTTTTTGACTCGCGAGAGTGAAATTCCTTACTAAATCAATTTTACAACATAGTGACATTCGGCTACAAAGTCACCCATGATTTGCAGATGGCCTCCTCCATGCCAACCTCATTAGTACGGGGGCCATCACTAACAGCAGTTATGCATTATCATGGGACCAGTGTTTATCTCATTAACCTAACCTCATGCCTTGGGAAGACTTGGGCAGCCGCAATATCATGGGAACATGCCTTCTGGGTTTTGAACCTGGGTCATCCTCATGGCTAGCACTAAACTACTCACTGGTAAACCACAGCCAAATAGATGAGGTTGTGCATATTATTTTTTGATGAAAAATGCATCTATATAGCTGGATCATATGTCTCTTCTTAATAGGAATTTTTGATCTGATGGATCTAAGTGATAGTTGGCTCAATGACTACTTGGAATACTGCCCATTGCGTTATTCATTTTGTGGATTGAATTGGTGACCCTGTGGATATCGGATTTGCCTCTATACCCAATCTTCTTTGGGCCATTTTGTACAGAAATTCCACGAGTAAATTCAATCAAATCAGCCTTAGCAGAGTAAACTAAAATAAGGTGGAATAAATTTCCTAAAGTAGCTTGCGAGATGCTTTAAGTTTTTAACACAGCAACAGTAGGTGTAGAATCTACTTAAACTTTTAAGTGACTTTAATAGAGAGTAGTATGATTTACAGAGAGTAGAATAATCATGTCATTTATACGCTGCATCGGACATGATTTGGTTTAGGTCCTCAATCTCCTCTGTGCACAATCATTGCTTTTGGTGCAGTACCTTCTCAATACAAGCAAAAAGTTGGATTTTGCTGTAGAACATGAATAAGCGTATTCTTGTTCACTATGAGGAGGACATGCCATGGCTTGGGGCATGGAAAAAGGATGAATTATGTGACAGAGAATAAGTTTTACTTCTATTGAAAATATAACCATTTCTTTTCTTATTTGTTTTTGTCTACATATTTATCATTTAATTTGGGACTTCCACATCGACTTTATCATGCTTGTGTCACAAACTTGTCAATAATTCATAGCAGTGTGATGGGGGTGCAGGTCGCAGGATATATGGGAGAGGAGCAACTTGGTACAGCATTGGAAAATGCAGATGTTGTGATCATTCCTGCTGGTGTTCCTCGAAAACCTGGCATGACCCGTGATGATCTCTTCAACATCAATGCGGGGATTGTCAAATCCCTTTGCTCTGCGATTGCAAAATACTGCCCAGAGGTAAGTTGTCACAATTTATCATCTTATTTGAAGCTTTTGTTTTCATATGATTTTCTTATTGGATATTTTATAGGAAAAAGCAGAAACTGCATTGTAAGTTGCTCTGTTAAAGGTGTTGTATGTTTGAGATCTATTGATATGGCAATAGAAACAAATACTTAATTCTCAAGTATCTTTAGCCAAGTTGTTGATCTAGAATTACATGCTGTTCTTGTATGTAATCAATTCTACTGGAGAGGTTAAAGAAGCTTCGAGACTTATTTGAGTCAAACAAATAGGTGATTGACTTGTTATTCTTTCTTCGATGAGTGGTTCTTTTTTGGAAGTATTGTAGTTGGTAGTATTTTCCCAAATTGGAGTTGAAATATAAGCCTTATTTATTCCAGATTAGAAGGGATATTTCTTATGGGTAGTTAAGATTTGTTGGATGAACTATTTTGTTGCTATATCATTCCTATAAATCTTGCTTTTTGATGAAGTTTTCCTGATCCAGTCAGTTTTGGCATTCAGTCTCTAAAGATTATGTCCATGCTCTCGTAAAGCTTGGTTACATTTTCTCCTGACTCTTTTTATTGTTTTTGTTTAGAGTTGGTGATAATCTATCTGTGCCTAACGCAATTAGAGTATTCTTTATTTTTTCCTGCTGCTATTTCTGTCCAACAAGGAATACTTTTACTTATTTAATTGACTTTTTTCTGTTGTGCTTTGGTTTTTGTTTTTCTTCTTTTGTAGGGAGTTCTTGTCTTATTTTGTTCTTGTTGCCTTTTTCTCCATAAATAATGATGCTGATCTAGAATGCCTTTCTTGTATGTAATTAATTATACTGGAACTGAAATAAAAGTTTTCTCTATATCAGAATAGAAAAGACAATACCTTTTGGTAGGTAAATTTGTTCGATCAACTATTTTATCGTTATATCATTTTTACCTACCTAATATCTATAAGTCTTTCTTTTGAGAAAGTCTTCCTGATCCAATCAGTTTTGGCGTCTGAACTCTAATGATTTTGTCCATGTTCTTGTAAAGCTTGGTTGCAATTTCTCCTGCCTATTTCTCCCGTTTACTTGGCGGAGTTGGTGATAATCTATCCCTGCCTAATATAGTTAGAGTATCATCAATTTTTTCCTGCTGACTATTTGCATCAGCCAAGGAATTATTTTATTCACTTTTTTTTGTTGTGTTTTGGTTGTTTGTTTCTCTAGCTTTTGTAGTAACTAGTGAGTTCTTGTATTATTTTGTTGTTACTACTTTTTTTTCCTCAGATAATCATTTTATTCACTTTCTTCCATTGTGCTTTGGTTGTTTGTTTCTCTAGCTTTTTGTAGTGAATGCCTTATTTTGTTCTTACTGCGTTTTTTCCCTTAGATAATCATTTTTGGCTGCAAGCAAGTATGATTGTTAAATGTCTTTCAGGCAGTTCTTACTTCATATTCCTTTGATTTGTCTTCAGAATGAGGACCATCCTATTCACTCTTTTACTCTCATCCCCTTCTTATGTTTCCAAGATTTCAAAGGGGATTTATCTGGTGTTACAAAACATGGCATGGAGAAACTCATTGAGGCCAGAGAGTAAGAGTTTGATTTGGGTTCGGTCAAATTCAGATTACACACAAAAAAACTATGACTTTATTTGGGAAAACTCCTGAAAAACTCGGCTGACACATAAATATTCATGCGTTCAAACTTCAAACTTGCCTGCGGCTTAACTTGGCCTGTTTTATGTGACAAACAGGGCTTGACCTGCGAGTCTGGATCAAACTCAATGAGTTTTGTAACACTGGATTTTTCCTTTGGCCACTCAGTCCCTTTCTCTTGTTTGGACAGCTATGGGACCCCTTGGTTCACCTATTTTGGGAAGTTCCTTGTCAAGTGCCCATGTAGAAAACAGAGTCTACATTTGAAGAGAATATTTTCATAATTTACTGCCTGTTTCCATTTATAGGAGTTCAGATACATATAAGCAGGTAATTATAGTTCCAGGTTAGGTTGTCATAGATCCAAACATAATGAACTACCTTTTCATTATTTGTGGCTTATAAAACCTTTTGCATTTTTCCTGATGTGTTGCTGATGATACCAAAGACTGATGCATTTTAGAGTCATAAGGTTAAGGTCAGCAATCTCACACATACAGGGGTTGTTGAGGGAGTGTCCTAGTGGGTTATAGCCCAGTCATGAACAGTCCAGTCCCCAAGCAAACATGGTCCTCCCTCCACAAAATATCTATCTTACTACTCTGAGAAGCAACTGCAAAACCTCTAGAATTTAGATAGTAGTGTCACTGTTGCAGATTCATGAAAATTCCACCTCTTTGAGATCTAGTCAAGAATGACTTTGGTAGGAAGTGATAATTCCATTGATTTGCAAAGTAGAGCATGTTCTTTCATACTCTGAATGCTCTCCACTAATGCTGTTGAGTTCACAGCTCCATTGTTGTTCCCTCCACCTGATGAAATATATCAATCTCCTTGGAATAAGGGAGAGAGGCTCATCTTCCTCTTCTAAGCGATTTGTTTTAAGGTTCTTCCCAAGATTCTATACTTATGATACCTTTGAATAAATACCAAGGAAAAGAAGGGCAATCCAACTTGCCCTTCCGGTTTAACAGAATCACAATCTCTCTTCATTCTGATAAATTGCAGCTCTCTTCTTTTGCTAATGAGAAGGAAACACACATTGGGATGAGCTTAAGAGGAATTGGCTGGGTAGTCGGAGGCAAGTTTGCTGCCTTGGGTGGCCATTATTAAAGCCCTGTTATTCTGGCCTTTCCTCTTGTAGTTAGCAATGCTAGGGCTGGGGCTTTTGAGAAGTTTATCAAGAACTTAGTATATTTTTCATAGGAATAAGATAGTGTGTGTTTTTTGGTATGAGACAATATGATTTGCTCTTACTTGCTTCTGCCAAAGCATTTTTGGCATACTTCTACTGAATATGTAGGTATATCTGTTTATTGTAGGTATATGTAGGTATACTTTTACTGAATAAGATAGGGTGTGTTTTTTGGTATGAGACAATATGATATGCTCTTACTTGCTTCTGCCAAAGCATTTTTGGCATACTTCTACTGAACATGTAGGTATATCTGTTTAATATCTGTTTATTATCTAAATTCTATGTATAAAAAAAATATCCTTGGCCATCCATCTGACCATGTACAAATCCACTTGATTGCCAGTATCCTCTGTAACATTATATCGTACGTACAATCAGTATATATTACCATCAATATGTCAAGTTAATAAATAAAGGACTGTATTTTTGCAGTTATTTGCTTTGTGCATGTACTAGAGTTTGCGTGTGTGTATAGTATAATGTTACATGTTATGCAGATAGAGATGTGGAGAGGGCAGATAATGGTCTAGACTCTATTTGGAGTCAAGAAACCATCTAGAATGGATTTTTATGGTAATGCTGATGACTTGATATCCATGGCAGGCAGTCGTAAATATGATAAGCAATCCTGTAAATTCTACTGTACCAATTGCTGCTGAGATTTTTAAGAAGGCAGGGACCTATAATGAAAAGAAACTCTTTGGTGTTACTACTCTTGATGTTGTCCGTGCAAAGACATTCTATGCTGCAAAAGCAGGAGTTCCTGTTGAAGGTATGTAAAACTTGGTTTGTAATGCTTAGCTAGTCAAATGTTTTTAGTATGCTGCAAGTTTTTTTGGTTTGTTTTTTAAAATTTGAAATTTAATCGTGTGAAATACACATCTGGGAAAATCTTCCAGACACTTCCACTTATTTCGAGGATGGTACCCAGGGTAAGTTGGATTGCACAGAAGCTTGAGGGTTTGTCAACACAGGGCTCAAGGCTATTACAACAATATATTCTGCTCAACAAGTCACTTGTGGGAAATTGGAATTCAATCTGGGTGGGGTGGATAACACTCCTTCTACACAACCACCCGGGCTAGACCCAATTGAGAATATGCTGCAAAACCTTGTTGACAACATCATGCTATCTTTAATAATAGATACAATTTTCTGCTTTATTTAATGTTTGATGTCTTCCTATGTTGCCTGCAGAAGTTGATGTTCCTGTTGTAGGTGGACATGCGGGTATTACAATTCTTCCACTTTTTTCACAGGTAGATGTCTTTGTTGGTTCTTCATCTTATGTTTCTTCTTTCTTCTTGGATTTTAGAAAAGTAGTTTATTAAAGATAAAAATGAGAACATAATTACGAAACCTTCAATATAGTTAAAAATTGAACTAACATGTTTTTTGTTTTGATAATTTTGTTTAGGCAACACCAAAAGCTAACTCTATATTGTCTGAGGAAGACATTAAAGCCTTGACAAAGCGCACACAGGATGGAGGAACTGAAGTTGTTGAAGCAAAAGCAGGCAAAGGTTCAGCCACGCTGTCTATGGCGTAAGTTCATATTTCAGTCCCCCCATAGTAGCTAATATGCATTTATATGTTTTGACTATTTGTTTTCTGTCCTGACTGCCCATAGATGCTGTACTTTTTACCTTTATAGATGGATTAATTGGAGTGGGATAATCTTATCATGGTGTGTGCCTCATGAGTTCATGTTTTGCATGCCACATGAATTCATGGTTGATAAGCACCTAACCTGAGCTTCACTGTCACTGAGAATATGGCATAAAGGAACATCTGTCTCTTTATCTGAATCTTCTACTTCATATGGTAGCGTGTCTCAAATCTTATCTATTAAGCTTTTATGTGAAACCCAATGGGTCATTTTTGCCTGTAAGATTTGACTGATGGATTGCTGGCTGTCATTCACCTTGATTTGATTGAAATGCCCAGAGTTAATCTAGGTTCTGCATGCAAAGATAGTTTTTTATGTGTAAGTAAGAAGATTACATATTAACCATAAACAGAAAGATTACATCCAATGTCTGTCAAAACATTGATCCACCCTTGCAGTTGAAACCCCATATCGGCATTGCCAAGGAACAGTCCACCTCACAGGATCAAAATTACGGTTTACCCATTCCCAGCGAGGAAAACAGGGAATTTGACAGTTTTAAGACCACCTAACAAACTACAACTCAGATCCATATTTAGAACTGACCAGCTGACAATATTTTCACCAATATATTCAAACTACCGACTCCCTATAAACAAAACATAAGATCTACTAGATAAACCAGAATGCAAATTAAGGAACCTGATGGTGAACCCCTCTGAACCATCCATCCCAGAAGGCGTCGCACTAGCAGCATGACCGTTTATAGCAGGAGTTCTCAGCAAGAAAGGAATGCCCAACCGATGGGAAATGATGCCAATCTTCTTATGCATCAAGCGAGTATCAATGTGGTGCTCTTTCCAGAAGTGACCTGGCATTTCATCTCCGGCCTGTTTCTCCTCCTGTTCCAGAAGAACCCGAGCAAGCAATCCCTTCATGACTCAGAAGATTGAAACTGTTCTGTCATACAAGGTCATTGTTTCACGTGTCGAACCAGGGTCTTGAATCCAAGATTCCAATTCTTTGAACTCCTTATCCGACTCTGCCACCTCTAAGTCAGCCCATACCACATTTTCCACCGCTTCAATCTCCTCTAATTCCTTGCGGGACCGTGGCTTTGTATAACCAGGCAGCTTGTGCTGCCCGAAGTTGCTCCTGATTCTCCCTCTTCTAGCCTCCATCCTTGCCTTCCTTGTTACCCCCACTCAGCTCCATTGATGCAGTATCACCTCTGACCCAGCGACCAGCTATAAAACTACCAGCGCCCCCTGATGACGAATACAATCCACGTGGCTTCCCAGCTGAATACATTCTAAGCATAGAACCCAAACTTCATTTAAATCAAAGAGATCCCATCCACTTTGCAACGCCTCAAATTGATTAACTGTACCCATGAGAGGACAGTCTGCCATACAAACAATCAATCCCAGAATGCCCTCCAAACAATTTGCCCCAGATCAAAGAGCTCCATTAAATTGCATAACTGCTCCCATCCTTTCCCAGCATACACCATTGTGATTTAAAACGCCAGCATCCCAGCATTTATGATTGCCACCTTGTTCCATGATAAAACTATTTCCCAACACATGCTCTTTATATATCGCGACATGTAAAATCTCTGCAACCCCCTCTACCTATGGTCACCTGCATCCGGGATGCATGCACAGATACTTACCTAAGAAAAGCCTTGCCTTTCTTCAAGGGTGTTGTTCCTTCTTAAACATATGGTTGATCATATCAATATGTCAAATAGATACCACAAGAAGTTGCGGGTTTGAAGATGGGTAAATCTGGGCTTGAGATTTACAAATTTGCACTTACATGTTTGAGAGTGGTTGCAATTCACAGATAAACTTGTAGCATCCATTGATTACCTGATGTAGAGCATTTGAGCATGGTTCTTTCATGCACAAACATTGCTTGTCAGTGAAACCACTTAGTTGGAAACTTGGAAGTCAAGACTAGTACATTGATGAATGCTTCTTGAGACTTCAAAATATCTAGACATGCAGTTCCTTTTTCACCTTGCTCCTGTGTTCTCAGTTTATTTTTCTCTTATTTTTAAAGGCCAAACATAAGTCATGGGTTATATCTTTTTGCCACGAAGGCTCTGATTACAACAGTTGTTGGGGTACCAACATCTTTTGACGTTCATATAATTGCATCATGAGATTACACTAACTAATATTTTGGATGTTCCTTGACAGGTGTTCCTGAACCAGAACACTTCAACCTAAAGACTTAAACAAAAGAGTCCGTCAATTTTATTTCTGATTAGACATACCGCATAATTACACCACATGTTATTTCCTGAATAGACACATTGATATCTTCCAATGTGTAAGTTAACAGTTTCTTTTAACACTTTCTAATTCATGTTTAGGCCATATAGTCCTTGATAGGATTGATAACCTACAATACATATTCCAAAACCTATTGGTTGTTAGAATATTAAGAATATGCAATGATAAACCTACAACATGTTTGCTAACATGCAAAGCAAAAATCTACTATTATAGCCTTCCATCCATACAAGCAATAATAATCAAAGTAAAAAACTAGAGACGAGAAAATAAATGATACACCATATATACATGGTAAAACCCCAAATGGGGAAACATCCATGGGAAGGTATTGTCTTCCATTCTTTAGAAATCTCCAATCTTACACTTTGTTCTACTCCGCATATTCTCTCACAACTTTACAATAGCATTACAATGCAAATACAACATATACTCAAAGGCTCTTCCTCACTTCTATAATATAGCTAAAGGTATGGAAGAATAACATCCCAAAATACATGTGGGATAAATGATTTTCCTCTTTATATAATGAACGGTAATAGGAGAATATTACTCCATGATGCATGTGAGATAACTCCTTTTATGTAAGATTAAAGTTATTTATGCCTTTCTTTGCTAGATAAGGCATCTTACGACATCATGCTAGACATCATTACACATGTAATATTGAAATTACACATTCCAACATTAGTTTTATTTCTCTGTTGGTAAAGTACTATTTATTTTAAAGGCGTGCACTTCTCTCCTGCTCCATTCAGTAGATTTGCTGTTGTTGCCGCCTTTCACACACCTGGGTTACGTGGCAGAAATCTTCAAGCCACTCGGCGTGTCCTTGGGGGCAAGTCTCGAGTCAAGGCTGTCACCTTGTTCTTGATTCCTCCGTTTAGGCTAACTCCTAACGAAGCCAAGGGGGGGTAGACCCTATTAAATTACTAAGGCTAATTACTTAGTGTGATGGTGTTATATTGATTAAGTTGTTTAGGAGTTTTGAAATTAACCAGTGGAAACTAAAGATAACAAGATGCAAGATTTAAAGCAGATAAGCACAGTAATGACACTCAATATATATATAATCGAAAGAAATTATCAAATAAATCACCAGTGCCTTAAATGGAGTCAACTGAGAAAATAATGTGCTTGCATGCGCTTGAAAGAATGTTTTGCAAATGTCTCTTGGTAGATTTTAAATTAATGTGGAATGTGAATAAATTAAATTAGGCGAAAATGGGACTCCAGATATACCCGAGGGGTACTTGGAGTATGTCCAAAAGTGAACTTTCACGGCTACCCGCAAGGTGTTTGTGGGCTGGAACGGAGTCTTGGACACTGTTGTTCATAACGCATCCGTCAAGGTGTGACAGAGATCGACGCCTCAAGGTCACTTTCCAGTTGTTCCCACTCCTTTGGATATTTTGCCACCGCTTACAGTTTGTTCGAGGCGTTGGATTTTCTCTTGATGGTTTGTCAATTTGGGAGCTGAAGACTAATTAATCTAGTCACTCAAGTGCTTTTGATGCAGCTTGACTGATCGGACGAACCACAGCCAAGTGCAGAGCATACACACCGGAGTCTTGTCAATTTTAGTAAATTTTAAGAGTGTTCTTGTTAAAAAAGAAGACCCTCCAGGAATCTCTTTCGGTCCAAGTGGACCTCAATCGGGAAATTAAGGAGGGGTTAATTTTATTGCTTGCATGTGAAAAATAACAATGAAAATGGAATAAGAGATGCACAACACTGGTTTTCTAATTAGTCCTACTACGCATCTCTTTCCCCTTGCGGGTCAATCGGGAAGTCGTGGGGTAAGTAGTATGATTACTTTTGAATTGAAAATATGGAATAATGAAAAATGCTATCAAAGTATACAATCCTGCATGCCAAGACTAAACTAGAACACAAAAGAGAAAAATGCAAAAAAAATGACACTGACGCGAATCCCCTCGGGGGGGAAAGAGCCTATTCGAAGAGATTTTTCTTTTTATTAGCAGCAATTACAATATCAGCAAACTGATATTAATCCCCTTGGTCCTTATACGGAATGAGACCAAAGCTTTACAAATTGCGAAATTTTGGGAAGACGAAGACCCCCTGGGGGGTTTCGAATGGTCCAAAAATGCTTTCCAGACAGAACCTCCTCCTCTTTTATGTTACAACTGCTAAAACCCAGAAAGCTTATCACAGTTAAATATGCCAAAAAGTACTTTGAAAGTACTTTTGGATGAACACACTTTTTACCCAAAAATTCTAAGTTAAAACTAGTTTTTAAAGAAGCGGAAAAAGAAGGCCTGCTTTTGGGGCAGCTAATATGAAGCACTTAAATTGCTGAATATAACTTTTTAGATTCTAAGGAAACAACCATGCATTCAACAAGCTTTAGATCTACTTTCACAGCCTTGAAAAATGACAATTTTCCCTAAAACTAGATCTAGAATGCTTGTAAAATTTCTTTAGGAATGAGATCTAGTTTATGAGCTTTAAAAGGCAGCAAGATCTCTGTAAAATGGATTCTAAAATTGATAGATCTAAACAATTTTAAAGCTACAAACAAGTAACCAGACTGATTTTAAAAAGATTGAAGGAGGAAGAGGAAAAGAAGAGCGCTTGTTGCCGGAATGGATCTGCAAAAGAGACTAGTTAGTGGAATGCCGAGGGACAATGTCTTGACAAAACAGTCGGATGCCCAGTAGAGTCAAGCTAGATCCACAGTTCGTCCAACCCCTGCTACCTGAAAACTAACAAACAATCCTGCACAAAAACCTTATGAGATCTGGATAGAGATATATGAAAAAAGAGAGGGATTACATGCAAATAAAATTATTTAAACATGTATAACTTGAATCCTCAAACATATATGCTATGAGATGTTGAGAAACAAGTAATCTTACTTGCCCAACTATACTCCTACAGCTTCTTTCAAGCCATACAAGATTCAGATACATAAATTGAGAGAAAGACACCGATAACAACAAAAGCTACAAAACAATGTTAATTCCACACACATAAGAGCATTACACCGTTTTGGCCTCCAAAGCTTCACTTTATTCCAATAGCAAAAGATATTACATAGTATTACAACAACAATAGCTCCTCAATCCAACTCTCACTAACTCGGAAAGGAGGCAGCCATGCTTTATTTATACAAAAAATTAAAACCCCAGCCTAGAGGGGGTGCAAATTCCAAGGAGATAGACAACTGCAGCTGAAGGAGAGTCCATCAATACCTGATCTGAAGTTGAACTGAGCTTCCACTGAGTCTAACTGTCAATCGGAGAACTGATCTGACTGACACCTCAACCTGTTGACTAAAGCATCCCACCAAAACTCATCCGGATGAGCCCACACATGTGGAGGAGAGAGGGAGGGCGAAATTCCCAAGATTGCATGCTTCTGGTGCACTCCCAGATCAGCCCAGATCACCTCCTTCAGTCAAGGAATTGTCAGATCCAGTTAATCCCAAGCCGATGAGACTGATTTCAGTCAAATCAGAGCAAATCTCAATGATTTAGGATTTGGGGTTTTCTCCATTATTTAATTAATTCATCAATTAAATAATCAATATTTGATATTTTGGGGCTTTCTGACCCGAGTGAAGGAAAATCACTCAAAACTTGGAAATAGTGGGTCTATAGGTTTACTGGGTGCTCTTAGCTTGAAAATGAGCACCTACATGACTGAAACTGATTATTGAGCCCACTTTTATTACAAAACCAAATTTTCCAATTAAACTATTAAAAAATAGCCTAAGTTTTGGAAAAATTAAATTTTAATAAAAAAACACTGAAAAAAATAAAAAATAAAAAAAATTAAAAACCTAGGGGGACTTAGACATGTTCATATGACTCAACCATAATGCTTAGCACGTTTATACATTGACACATAGACTCTAATAACCTCAATAGGCCTAAATGCTAAGTCGACCACCCCAACTTTGGAGGTATTGAGTGAGAAACTCAGAAATTATAAGTTGTTTATTCAACAACCAATAATAACCAAGGGAAAAAAAAAGACCCTGGGCTGATCGGATTGACAAATAAAGTCTATGAGACCGAGTCTTTTACAGACACTATCATGCTAGAACATTTATTACAACTCCCTTGAGGGGGTATGAACATGTGATATAGTACAACAAGCACTTCTAAGAAGCACTTTCGAAGGTCTTCTGAAGTCCGAACAAATCATCTTTGTCCGGTTCACCAGGCTCACTTGATAAAAACCACTAAGTACAACTTAGGTGGTAACAGCTGTAACATTTGATCTCTAATAAATATGGAAACTTGAATGACATCAAAATTCCTATGAATTTGCATGTACATTCACAATTTCATAGTCTTATTGTATTCTTGAACTTTGTTCAAGTTCCATTTGTATTCTCAAGTTAAACACGACATAATGATGCAGCCTTCCCTGAACATCTTTTATAATCCCTGTAACAATCGAAAGGGCTACTAGGAGGGTGTGGCAGTCTTTTGTGATTGAATAATTAGCTTAGGTGTTAAGGTTTTTAATCTCCAGAGAAAATTAGTATGGCCACCATGTTGTTGCATATTTTCAGAACTGAAGATGGAGAAAGGCCACTACTTATTGGGGAGCATTGCATTATATATATATTTATGTCTAGAGTCTAAACTAGTGTCTCATTTTCTCCTTATTTGAATTAGAAATAGTTTACCTGTGCTACACCAGAAAGACACAGGCCATAACAAATTGAAGCAAACCACATTAAAATTGAAATGCACTGGGCTGATGCCAAAACAGAAAAGCCTCTAATTTTATGTGGCAAGCAACATAATTTGTTGGAGAAAGTAATTTCTGTTCTAGCTACCGAGGATATCCAAGGATGACAACGAACTATGCTGATTTCTTTGTCATCTAACTTGTTGCAGATCTGGTAGTGTGTTCTCGATTGTTTTCCTTATCTGTGTATTATATTTTCCAAGATTTTACCATTGCCACTAACTGCAAAAACACTTGGAATTTTTGTTGGATTGGAACAAGATGGTGAGAAACAAGGGAAGACATCCTTGAACTTCTCCAATGTATTGGCACATATAGAGTGTAAATATCAGACAATGCATTAGTAGAGCTAATATGTGTAAACCTAAAGTGCATAGGTTTCTGGTTTATGTCGTTAGTCTTATCAATGAAATTATTCTACATTTGTTGTCAATTCTTTGAAAGACCGTAGATTTGATTTCCATTTGTATTGGGTTGATCTGTTTAAATTCATTGCATTAGACTATGTTGGCAGTCAAATCCTTATGGTGCCTGACAGTGAGCCAACCGTGGGTGGTTCTGTATCATTTATGGACCTAGTAATTGTTATAGCAATTAAAAAATGATATATTCCTGTTAATTTGCAACATATTTAACAGGAATCTAGGGGAGATTATTTCTACATATATTGCTTGACTGCTATTATTTAGCTACATTGATTTTATTTTCCGGTGTTATGTTTTTTAACTTGTTACATAAACAGGGGTCCAAGCACAAAAGTTCTGCATCTCTGCATTATATAAATTTGTTCTTCTTGTGCTTCTTTGTGACTTTATCACAGCCAAATGGGGCACATGTGGTAGCAAGGTTGTACGTATAAGGTTTTATAATCTTTCCCATTTGTTATACTGCTAAATGCACCTTTGCAACTAGATATGCTGTTGAATGCAGCATCAAACCTTTACGAGGCCTCATTTAATCAATCAGAACTTCTGGTGCGTGTTTAATGTCTAGTAACTAGTTTAATGTTAAGTTTTGCATTTTACCATTGGGGACCAGAAAATTGAAATTTTCATAGAAATATTACCAACATATTATCCATCACAGCTATACAATAGTTTAATGTTCCAATATATACTGATTTCGTGACTCCAATATTGCCTTAGTCATACATCCAGGAGAAACATGAAAAGTTTCTCGGATTCTGTCTGAAAATTTGCTTATGAATATAAGGATTAAATAATAGCAAATTCAGATTGTGACTAGAAATAGATAATAAAAGGCATGGTTGTGGCTAAAATAAGTATCAAATTCTTTATGAGTTCCCTTTGAACTCTTTCTTTATAGCTACTAGGTAAAGTTTAATGCCTTCACATTATTCCAAAGATGGATGTGAATCTCATGTTCCTCCCCATCCTCCCTGATCCTATGTTCCTCCCCATCCTTAACTGTATTTATGTTCATTAATGTTTCGCTTATTTGTCTCATTAGTGTAGCAATTTAGCACAAAAAAGAGTGGAAAGTTTGGGACTGCTTATTGATTCAGCAATGTTATCTTGAAATTGAATTTTGCAGTTATGCTGGAGCTGTTTTTGCTAGCTCTGTTCTAAAAGGTCTGAATGGGGAGCCAAACGTTGTGGAGTGGTCTTATGTGCAATCTAATGTTACTGAATTGCCTTTCTTTGCCTCCAAGGTAAAAGTTCTGTATCTTTGGGCTATTAGATAAAAGCATATCTTCCTTGTTGACAAATTTGAAGCAAGTTTGGTTCGTTATAACTCTATTTTTATTCTAAGAATTTTATCTGCAAGTTCTTTGTTGTTGAGTAAATACATCATTGTTTATACGAATCTTAAATTTCAAATATTTCAGATGTTTGTGTACTACCTCCTTCATTACACAGTGTTGTGATGATGTGTATGTACTATGCCCATGTCCAATGTTGAAAATCTGAACTTGACCCAAAGTTGGTGGGGTTAGAGTGGAAGAATTTGACTCGTATAAGTCAAAAATATTTTAAAATACTTGAGTTTTATAAAAAAGTAAAATTTCATTAATATGAAGTGGATCAACAATGTTGCATGAGAACTCCTCCCCAACCCTGCATAACTCATCCCATGCATTTCTATGTCCTTGGGGATTTGAGGATTGCAGGGCGAAGTTCCTAGATGTTTCTTGCCCAAAACAACAAGGTGTGGAACACATCCCATGATGGTTTCAGGTAAGTTTGGATGCACCCTATCCAAATTAATGTCCATATGGCATTTACCCTGCGTAAACGTATTCACTCACTGGCTTGGAACGCATCCCTTGATTGTTTCAGTTAAATTTGGATGCACCCTATCCAAATTAATGTGCATGTGGCATTGACCCTGAGAAAACATATTCACTCACTGGTTTGACATTCAGACTCTGACAAAAATAAATATTATGTAGGATTGTAATAAGGGATAATTCCAACATGTTCACTGTATCTACTTTTTCTTTGGGGGGTTTTCATTATTGACATAGACAATCTTTTGTAAACCTATTATTTACGTATATTATTTATTCAATGTTCCAGTTCAGACCTATTAAGCTACTTTTATTTGGTTGTGTCATAATCCTAGGTTCTTAAACTGCAATGTTTTTACTATTTTAAAATGTTAAATTTATCTTTTGCCATCCCCATTCCTACATCCTATGGATATTTGGGAGTACCTTACAACCATCTTTAATCTCATCCCCTTGTCCCCTAAACTTATTGCAACACAGTGTATCAGTGTCAATAAAATGCAAAATATCGACTTATTGTCCAAAATTCACATATCACATATTTTTTTATCATTGATATCAATGCTGACCATGGCTTGATGCAAAATCTATTTAGTAAATTGATTCATGACCCAAGAGTCAGGAATTTGAAACTTTTGCCACTTATGCTGATGACATTGAGAAAATGTATTTCTTGATTTGTATACAAGGGAGCGTCATGGGTCTCTACAAGCCATTCAAATGCTGAATCTGTGTCTCCAACTTCATTGTCCCATGATCAATGTCTCCTGTAGTGTTGATTGTTAAAACATTTCCTATGCCTTCCAAGTCTCAACAAGCCAATTGCATGTTGTCCAACATAATTGCCCCATGATCGCAGTATAGGCCTACTGCAGTGTTGATGTTAAATTTTTTATTCTAGAATCTAGATTAATGGAAGCATGAGATTGAAAAATAATAAATGTCAAGAAATTGAGAATCACGGATCACCTTGTATCTGCCTGATGCAGAGTCGAAGCTTGTAGTGGGTGAATACAAGATTATTCAATTGTTTGTGCTGGTTGGTTGTGCTTATCGATGTTCATTTTCTCAAACATGCTACATTTGTGCTCACAATCAGAATCGCTGCAAGTTTAACTTAGGAGTTTCAGGGGTATCAATCAGTGTGGAAGACATCGCCGAGGCAATTAATGCACTTTAGAGAATAAAGTGACTTTTTAAATTAATTTAATAGAGAAAAAAGTGATTTTTCTCATCCATTGATGAGAAAACACTAGATTAAATGTGGGCCCTTGATCTAGTGACCTTTCAGCTACCCTAGGAAGGTGAATGAAAAGGCAAGGAAAACAATAGAAAATGCACCCGATAGAAAATGCACCACCATTCCTCATATTCTCACCAAGAGAGTTGGAGATCAAATCTGAGAGAGCAAGTCAAGTCCTTGAGAAGAGGAGAAGGAGCAACAGAGAGAGAGACTGGCACACATTCCCAGGCAGTGAAATATTATACAACATGAAAATCGAGGTGAAAGTACATCGGCATGAATTCCAAGGCTGATGGCAGGATATTTACAGTTCGTACTGTCCGTACAATTCTGCGCTCTGTACAGTTCGTACGATTTTACTGTAGCAGGCACAAAAATCGAGGAAATGTACAACATTATTTGTATTGGCTGTACAATGCTTTCATGTAGCAGAAGGGCATGTTTTTCATTGCTGAGATGGCACGAAAGTTGAGGTGATTAGTGCTGTTTTGCACAAAAACTGAGATTGAAGAATGATCTGGGCACTAATTTCGAGGAGGATTGCTGATTGTGTGAAACAATCCATACAGCCCTGTGACAAGTACGATATTCCAGACAGTTTATGCACAGATTTTGAGTCAGACCTGCNCACTAATTTCGAGGAGGATTGCTGATTGTGTGAAACAATCCATACAGCCCTGTGACAAGTACGATATTCCAGACAGTTTATGCACAGATTTTGAGTCAGCCCTGCCACTGTTTTCAAGGCAGCTTTTTGGTCTTTAAGGGTGGAGATAAGTTGTTTTAAAATTCTGATTTTTGGATTGTTGTACTTTTATTGAAGATAATAAGAACACACTCTCTCTCTTAAACAAGTTTTTCCCTAGTTGGGGTTTTGCCTGGGCAATTTGCCAAAATATCTTGTGTCTGAAATATTTCATGTGTGGCTTATGTTCATTAAATTAGTGATTTTTTCCTAGTGTTTTCTGTACAATTTGTTTATGAGAAATCAATTCATATGCAGCAGAAATGTTCATTGGGTTGGGTATTAAACAATGAGAAAGTGACTTGAAGCTGGGGTAGGAAAATCACTCAAAAACTTACATGGTATAAGAGCCAAGGGGGCAGATATGGGTATTGAAAATTTCAGACAGTCAGTGGGTCTTCTTTTGTCAGTGAGCAACCTTTGTTGGATTTTAAATTTGCATTGGAATAGTCACTGCATTAAGGTTAGATGATAGGCTTGATGGGGCTGGGAATTTTGTCCCATGGAAGGCTAGGATAATGCTTATATTGGAGGAAAATGAACTTTGGGATGAAGTGGTTCATACTACACAAGCAAATCCAATTCAAGTTCCCGCTTCCACCGATACAAACACTTGCTACCTTCAACAAAAAGGACATAAAAGCTAGAAGGATCATTCTAGATGTAGTTAAAGACCATGTTATCCCACATATTTTAAGCAAAGGCCGTGCCTATAAGATGTAGGATGCTTTGACCAACTTATACCAGAGTTCGAATGAGAATCAAAAAATGGTACTGCGAGAGAAGCTAAAGAGCATAAAGATGGCTATATCTCAAAATGTACCTTTTCACCTTACCAGGATATCTTAGATAAGAGACGAGCTTGCAGGGGAGAAGGTAGATGGTAGTAAGCTAGTGAGGACACTTGTGAATGGCGTGACAAAGCCATTGACTGTTTTCGTGGAGGCTATATTTGCCAGGGAGAACTTGCCTTATTGGGATAAATTGTGGAATGATTTCATGCAGGAGGATACCCGAAAAGGTCTTATGCAGGGTAGCTCATCAAACGGTAAGGAGGAAGAAGAGAATGTTGCCTTGTTAGCTACAAGAAAGAAGTCCAAGAAGGGCCCTAAGGGAGGGGCTAAGCAACAAAGAGGTGAACATAAGGACTCTAAGTAGAGTTAGGTGTTATGCATGCAATGCATTTGGCCACTATGCTTGCCAATGTCCTAATAAGCAGAGGGGCAAGCAGGAGAAGGAGGAACATGACGCAGCTACAACAAAGATCGAGAGTTACGCTGTAAAGTTTGATAAAGAATTCTCTCTTGTCACAGTTGTTTCGAGTTGTGGCAGTAGTAGACTTGTGGATGCAGGGAGGTGGATAGTTGAGAGTGCGTATTGTGAGCACATATCTAGAATGCGAGATGCACTCCTCACTTTAGAGACTATTCCATTGCAACTCGTACATGATGGAGTGGGCACAGTTTATGCAGTTAGAGAGATTGGACGAGTATAGTTCCATCTAGAGTTTGGAGAGCTCTTGGAGGTATCAGGAGTGCTCTTTGTTCCAGGACTGAGAGATAGTAGACACTCCATTCCAGTCTTGGAGGGTGTAGGGTATGCAGTGGTGTTCAAGAGTGAACACATATTTATCTACCTAGTGTGAGTGGATCTGGTTGATCCGGTGCTGATTGGTCATTGGAGAGATGGAGAGTATGTGGTGCGTGGTCATCATACATCTGGAGGATCTGGGTGTATGACAGGATCAAAGTTTGAGACAGGCGGAGAACGCGAAGCTCCAAGGATTGATGTGGCGTTGAGTCGTCAGTTCTTAGTTTAGAGGGGAGAGCGAGATGCTTCGAGGACTACAATGGTATCGAGTATCCAGTTTTCGATTCAGGGGAGTACACGAGAGGCTACTTCTTCTAGTATTGGCAGGAGAGTCAGCTGGTATGACTTGCCACTGATGGATGAGCGAGATGAGACTTCTTGACATGTGGCACCAATGCAAAGTACAAGTTCTGTAGAGGGACAACTTCCAGAGATAGAGGGAGCTTCTACAACAGACAGTGTGAGACTGAATTGTGATTCTGGTGGAGGACAAGCTAGAAGGACTTCCCATGGGAAGCGAAAGTGGTTAGTGTTGCAGCGAAGGATGTCCTTCATGCAATGATCCCTAACATGAAGGGACATTAAATTGGACCTTTCTAGAGAGGAGTTTAGAAAAGGTGGCCATTCTTACATTGTGTGAGAAGCACATGAGCAAATTAAGTTGGGAGTGAGGGGGAACAACTTCTTAGGTAAGAGGGAATGTTGAATTCTTGTACCCAGGGAAGTGTTCCCCTAGTGACTTTGTGCCTTAGTCACTAAAAGGGGACAAGTTACATGATCCTTGTATTAATTACTTGAGATGAGTAATTAATGCACTTTAGAGAATAAAGTGACTTTTTAAATAAATTTAAGTGTAGTTGAGAGAGAAAATATTTAATGGAAAGAAAAGTGATTTTTCTCATCCATTGATGACAAAACACTAGATTAAATGTGGGCCCTTGATCTAGTGTCCTTTTAGCTACCTTAGGAAGGTGAAATGAAAAGACAAGGGAAACAATAAAAAGGCACCCCATTCCTCATTTTCTCACCGAGAGAGTTGGAGAGCAAATTTGAGAGAGCAAGTCAATTCCTTGAGAAGAGGAGCAGCAGAGAGAAATACTGTAGCACACATTCCTAGGCAGCGAAATATTGTACAACAACATGAAAATCAAGGTGAAAGTACAACACGAATTCCAAGGCTGGTGGCACGATTTTGATAGCCCATATAATTTTGCACCTCGTACAATTATGTACAGTCTGTACGATTTTACTATAGCTGGCACAAAAATTGAGGAGCTGTACAACATTATTTGCGTTGTCCATTTAACACTTTCATGTAGCAGAAGGGCATGTTTCTCATTGTTGAGATGGAGAGAGAGTTGGAGAGCAAATTTGAGAGAGCAAGTCAAGTCCTTGAGAAGAGGAGCAACAGAGAGAAATATTGTAGCATACATTCCTAGGCAGTGAAATATTGTACAACAACATGAAAATCGAGGTGAAAGTACATCACAAATTCCAAGGTTGGTGGCACGATTTTCAAGGAACATGATTTTGATAGCCAGTATAATTCTACACCCTGTACAATTCTGTACAGTTTGTACGATTTTACTGTAGCTAGCACAAAAATTGAGGAACTGTACAACATTATTTGCATTGTCCATTCAACACTTTCATGTAGCTGAAGGGCATGTTTTTCATTGTTGAGTGTAAATTTTCCTTTAATATTCAATTAGGGCTAAACAATGCATGCAAAATATCAACTGATAACCACACATGAATATCTTTTACAGTATGCAGTGGAATATAAAACTGAGAAATAAATCATAACATCACATCACATCACAATATTGACACTATTATTTTGGGTATGGAAACTCTCGGAGAAACCCAAGATGAGAAAATCGGTGCAGTAGTCAGATATAGATTTTATTATGAGAAAACATGGAACTTTTACAATCACTGCAAATTCACCCAAACCTGGCGAATGCAGCTACATGATAGAATCACTTGGCAAATCCCAACTAAACCTCAACACCCTCTTGTGTGAGTGTACGACCCAACTGTACGAAGCTCGATGATCTTGTTGCTCGCTTCTTCGTCTTCTCAGCTAAATCATATTTCTGACTTTCTCTCCCTGTCTGTATCCTGTCTCTGTCGAAATACAAGTGTGTGTGTTCTCTCCACCAACTCATCTCTCTTTTATAACTTTAGGTAAAGCAAAAACCCTAATTTTACTTTCACTTTAACTAGTGGTAAAGCAAAAACCCTTATTTCACTTTCACTTTAACTAGTGGTTCACTAAATACAAGTGTGTGTGTTCTCTCCACCAACTCATCTCTCTTTTATAACTTTAGGTAAAGCAAAAACCCTAATTTTACTTTCACTTTAACTAGTGGTAAAGCAAAAACCCTTATTTCACTTTCACTTTAACTAGTGGTTCACTAAAGTTCATTTAGATCACTTTAATTTATTTTCCAAAGTAAACTTAGGAAAAGTAAATTAAATACAACTGGTTTCCTAATTTAAGTCTTCTGCATGCAAAAACACATGCATGCAGGAAGATCTTCTTTGTTGCTACTAGCTTAACATTGAGATGGCACGAAAGTCGAGGTGATTAATGCTGCACTTAATGGGCACAAAAACCGAGATTGAAGGCTAATTTGGGCAGTAATTTTGAGGAAGATTGTTGACTGTGTGAAACAGTCTATACAATCCTGTGACATGCATGATTTTCCAGACAATGTATGTGCAGATTGAGTCAGCCCTGTCATTGTTTTCAAGGCAGCTTCTTGGTCTTCAAGGATGGAGATAAGTTGTGTTTTAAAATTTTGATTTTTTTGTTGCTGTACTTTAGTGAAGATAATAAGAGTGCTCTCTCTCTCTCTCTCTCAAACAGGTTTTTCCCATGTTGGGGTTTTGCTTTGGCAATTTGCCAAAATATCTTGTGTCTGAAATATTTCATGTGTGGCTTCTGTTGATTAAATTAGTGATTTTTTCCCAGTGTTTCATGTACATTTTGTTTATGAGAAATCAATTCATATGCAACAAAAATGTTCATTGGGTTGAGTATTAAACAATGAGAAAGTGACTTGAAATATGGGTGGAAAAATCACTCAAAAACTTACATTCTACACTATACCAACAAGGATATAGCCTAACAGGGCCCCACAGTCACTTTCTAGTTGGTCTCATTTCCTATGAAGAATTTGCCCACATAAAATGGTATAGAAACGTTGGATTTCCGTTATGTTTAATGGTGGTTATTTTTATTAAAGTGAGTTGTTTGATTAAATGTTGAGTTTTAAAGAATGTTACAGACTCGTTTTTGATTTCCTAACGATCATGCAAGCTTGCAAAAGGAAAGAGCATACGCGGATTGAAACAATTATGTTTGTTCCAGTCTAAATTGTAAAGGAAACAAGGAAATAAATGTTCGCTAATTACTACAACTATGGATTTCTTTTCCCTTTCGCTACTAAGAAAAAAGGTGATGGGTTATTATTCTTTTACCGAAAATAATAAATGGAAAGCACTTTTAAATTAAACTACTTTGAAAAAGTATACAGCCTATGAAGATGGATTGTGTACTTGTGTTAATTAAAAACTACAAGAAAAACAGAAAAAATTTCTGCACAAAAGGAGACATTGCGAATCCCCCAGGGGGATGGGGTGTGGGCGTTGTGTAGCCCACATGCTATTTTATTAGAGATTATTACAAGATCAGAAATGCTCGTGATCTAATGAAAAAAAGAATCACTAAGCTCACAATTATTTGGAAAATTCTATTAGAAGAAGGAAGGAGCGTTCAGGGTGCTCCCGATGGCCTAAGAGTTCGAATTTTTGCCAGAGTCTCCTCCCATCTGTTCATCAATGTTGCAAAAACAACGAGATATTAATGATGAAAGATGTCCAAAAACACTTTAAAAGTGTCTTTGGACAACCCTTAAAAAATTACAAAATTTGAATAAATTAAGTTATGATTAAAACAAATAAAGGAACGAAGGAAAATGAGCTTTCTTTGGGATCTTGGATTGCCTATTGGGGTAGCCAATTAAAGTACTTCAAATTCTGCTAGATAGTCAATTAAAAATCAGCATACTAACTTCTTATTGAAATCTTTAAAATTCACTATTAGATGTTTTGAAAAATGAGAAGCTAGCTATGTTAGATCTACAAAAATATGCTTTAAAACCAAGATCTAAATATATATATAGCAGATCTGAAATAAGTTCTTAAGTTCTTCGAAAGGTAGAAGAAACTGGAACCAACTCTAGTTTTTGAAAGAAAAGTGGACTAGATGTGCTTGCAACCCAACAAAGTTAAACAAAATGAAACAAGAAAAACCGAAGATGGATGAAGAAGCAACTGAGCTCAACTTCCTCTTTCAGTCACCTTTCATGCACTGTCACAAACACCGACTAAAATAGATAATACCCAGAATGAGTAATTAACAAAAATTAGAAGGGCATTAGTACAACTGAGTACACCTGCTGTTTCGCTATTTCTAATTAATCTAGCATTGATAAGCAAATCAAAGACAATGAATGCTTATTCTATGTGTTTTGCAATAACCCTCTAAGCTGGATAAATCAACAATTATTGCAAAGTAATTAATGACCAGCTGGATATCGCCTCAAAACATCGACCAAAAGCACATCAAAGGGGATGGTTGCATAGCATTTGGCCTCCAAAGCCTTCAAAAACATTTCATTAACACGTGATCAAATGATTAAGAAAAGAGTGACTAGAGCAGAGGTTCAATGCTTCATCCTCTAAAATAATGGGGATGGTTGCATAGCATTTGGCCTCCAAAGCCTTCAAAAACATTTCATTAACACGTGATCAAATGATTAAGAAAAGAGTGACTAGAGCAGAGGTTCAATGCTTCATCCTCTAAAATAATGGAGCAATGCCTTGCTTATATAGAAAAATATGACCAAGAGGGCGGGGGGAGGAGGGGGGGGTGTGCACACTTGCCAGGAGACAACGCTTTGCTTGAGTTGGCATGAGAAAAAATATGCCAACTTCCAGTTCATAACTCAACACTTGCTATCCTCACAAATTTCCATCTTTTTTCTTGAGAGATGCGTCCCACTTGATTTAGCAAAATCGACTTGCCTTTATTTGCTGAGAAAAACACTCCAAAGTGTTTTAGAAACCTTAGGAATGTATCCACTTTACTTTGCCAACTCAGAAAATTCACTTTCGACATGTTTCCTTTATTTTATAAGTTGCCGAATTTTTCACTTTATCCATTTTTTGATCTTTTTTACCATTTTCGAGTAAATATTCAATTTTGGAGATAAATAATTACTCGAAAACTTAGGAAAGTGGGTTTAGGTGTTAAGTGGGTGCTCCGAGGTAGAGAACGAGCACCCCCATGCCTAATTCTTCCTCCTAACCACACTTTTATGCCTTAGTGAATATTTTTAATTAAAACAGGCATGCTTTGTACCGGAAAATTAAAGATTTCCGAAATAATATAAAACACCTAGGGGGGACTTAGTATATGTTCATATGACTCTAAAGTAATGATTAGCATGGTAATATACTTTGACACAGGTTTTAATAACCTCCTAAGGTCTAACCAACAAGACATTTACTCTAGCTTTGGGGGAGCAGGTGAAAAACTCAAAAATTATAAGTCATTAAAAGACGACATATAATTCTCAAGGAAAAAACGCCCTAGAGTAAAGTATTGATGACCAAGTCCTAGGAAAGCCAAATGTTTTATATAATTTCATCATGCTAAGTCATTCATTACAATTCCTCGCAGGGTATGAACATGTAAAAAAAATTAAAAAGAAGGGCCACTAATTGCCTCGATGGACTTCCGAACTTTAATAATGAACAATTGGATTGTTTAAGCCTTTGGTTGCTCACTAAAAATTCACCTAAGTGCAACTTAGAGGATAATAGAAGGCTATGGACTATTGTGAATGGTGGAGTCATTAAGAGTTGTAGCTTGAAACTTGAGGGTGTGGTTGATGTTGATAGAAAACAGAGTTGAAGAGTGTCAACTTTAGAATATGGGTATATACTTGGAGCTGGAACACAAAGGAAGTGAATCACTGGATTTGTGTGAATCAAGAGCCATACAATGGCAATGCTTGTGAGAGAAAGGGCTAGAATAGAAAAGGATGGGGTTGCTTGTTGTGGGTTTAGGTCTTTTAAGGGAAAATTTGGGATTGGCGGTGCAATGAGGGTGTTGAGCATTTGTCCTTTCATTGGACAAACCGAGCTATTGCTATAGGCGTTGTGGAACCATGGTAAATAAATATAGTGATGTGATTGTTGCTAAGTAAGTGCGGCAAGATAAAGAAACCCAATTGTATACCGTGAATGAGGCAAGTTTGTGTGGCGCAGGAGGAAAATGGACATAACACAAAAGGAGGGATGATGTGCTAATATGTAAGCTAGTGTTATACAAGTTGCAATGTCATGTAGAAGAACTATAGACATTGAAAAGAGGGAGAGACACTTTGGATGGCTCCACGTACCTAGCCGTTAGAGGCATATAGTAACCCGCAAAAAATAAAGTTTATGTGGAGATTGTGTGAGAGAGGCCCCCCCCTAAACAACGAGTGAAGTGCAAGTGTTATGGTGTGGCGTTGAGTCTAAGGGTGAAAAATAAAGGTGGTAAGCATGATAGAATAACTGAATAGACTGTCCCATGCTGCTGATGTGCTTTACTTGTGAGCGCCATAGAGAGCTTGATGTTGGTATTGGCGGTCTAGAATCGAATCAGAGCAATCAAGTGGAGACATGTCACAATTGACGATGTCTTGGAAGGGTCTAATGGAAAATTTTACTGCACTGTTTATTAATTAAAAGAGGACCATTTTGCTGTACCTAGCTGTGGTGATATGGAGGGATGGGGGGTTGGAGGAAGCTGTAGGCATGCCACAAAGTCGTTGGATATGAGGTTTTATTGACTGCCGTTGTTGTGGATGATAGTTGCTTATTAGTCTCTAATTTGGCAATTATGTGTGGAAAGGAAGTTGGGAGACTAAATAGTGTTGTCTTGAGTTAGGAGGAGAGAAGGGTTTGCGGTGCCTAGGGTTTGGTAAGGGAACAATATTTGGATCTGGTGGAGTGGTCTTCAAACTCAAAGTAAGATAGATTGATAAACAATGCATCCAAGATTGATAAACAATGCCTTGGATGCAACTTGATGTTTGAGCCTTGAGGACATGACAATCGATGATAGAATGTGTGGGTTTGATGGAAATGACACCATTGGTTTGGGCTAGGGGATGAAGTGCCTATGATTTAAGGGTTTTGAGGTAGAGTTCGAGGAGGTCTTCGGCTAGTAAGAGGGTTTTGAGGGTTAGGGTTGGTAATAGAGTTGGGGTTTTGAGAGGGTTGGAAACTAGTGTGCCTTTCTACTCTTCTTTCAATTGCCAAGGCATGGATAAAGACTTGGCCAAGGGAGGTTTCTTTCAAACAAGACAACTTCGAAACAAAAAACAACCAATAATCCGTAATTAAATTTGAGAACAAGTACCTCATCTGGATCTGGAATTTGGAGATGAATCCAAAGTTGTTTGAACACCTCTATGTATGACTAGGTATTGGACAAAGTTGTAACCACATTCCTGCACGTGAGTTTGGATAGATATCCCAGGGGGTAGGAACACTACTTGATTGCTTCAGATAATGTGTCTCAAGTGGTGACGTTGGAGTAGATTTGGAAGTAGCATCGCCATTAAGCTCAATGTATACTTTTGGTGCTATAGATTGAGACTGCCACCAAGTTTGAGCGAGCCATTCTATATGGTTGTTGATAAGTAGCAATGCTGAGCATGTGTTATGTCAAGGCATGTCTAGAAGTAGCCTGTGAGACTATGGATCTAGGAATCTAAGGCTTCTTCTTTCATCTACATGCCATATTTTGGTATCTAGTTGGAAGATGGATGGTTACATTTTCTTTGTGAGGAACTCTTGAAGGAATTGCTTTTGAGGAGGAGCCATGAGAGCAGTGAGATGAGCACTGAGATCTAAGAGGAGGTGTAGCTAGAAACCCTATCACACTAGAGAAGAAGGATGCTGGGCTAGAGCAAGCCAGGAAAAATATCCCCAAGTTAGAATGCATTGAGTCAGTAGAGAAAGATTTTCAAGGAATTAGAACTGAAATCAACTGAATAGTCGACTTGAAACGATGTCAAGAGAGATTTTGGTGGGAGAATTGAGTTCAAAGAACCAGATTTATAGATGTCTTCTTGTTAGAGCGATTTCCATTTCAATTCTGGATTGAAGCAGGGAGAGTGTTGAAAGCAGGTGTCGACATAGATCTGAGCAGGAGGGCACACTTTGAAAGAACCAGATTTGAACTTTTGCTACTGAAAAATAAGAATTTTGGGTGGAGCATTGAGCCTAATATCCCAATGCTGAAGAATGAGTAGGCTTGGACTGATGCTCTGATACCAAACAATGTATATATGAACCTATCAGCCAGTAAACCTTAGCTAAATTGCACAAGTTTGAAGCAACAATTAATCCAATTGCAATATTAATAACAAGAGAGTATGAAAGCCTCAAGGAAAAATGGCTTAAGTTTATTATGTTGGTCAAATATCCTTCAAGGAACACAATGGGTCCACTCAAGATGCATAAAGCCCATGGGTTAAGAAAGAAATGATAAATAACTCCTGCATGCAGCCTGAAGCCTGGAAACATGTAACTACATGCTACACATCAATAACCACATACTAAGAGTAGTTGAGAATGAGGAATGTTCCCCTTAAGTGCTTGATATTGCTGGATCGATGGGATAAGCTAACTGGCCTTTATATAGAAATACAATAGGACCACTAAAGATGCACACAGCCCAGGGGATCATAAAGAAATAATAAGCCACTCTTCCATGCAACCTAAAGGCTGGAAATATGCAACTGCATGGTTACACAAAGACACTAATAAATAAGAAGCTGGAAACTAAGAATACCCCCTTAAGGGTTGGATGCTGCTAGATTGATGGATGTTTCCCTCCACCAGCATTATATCCTTCTGCCACTTTTGGCTACAGTACCTCACAGACTTGCAGTCTCTACATTGTGCCATTTTGTTTCCTTATTTCCTGAATCCCCAGCCAACGATGGTGACACAGTGCTAACAGCGCACACAGCACAATCCCTTGCCAGATGTTGCAGTCATATCATTATAGTTTTTGGCAAGGAATTTCCAATGCATACATCAGCAGCTTATCTTGTCCAGTAGATGCACAGATGCTTCGTTCTCTCGTTGCACTGCCAGCTCCAAGTCTGCCCTTCAAAGTTCAATGGCCTCAATGTACAACAAGCAACCCTATGTTTTTTTGTTCCAGCTCTCTCACAGGCATTACTGCTGTATGCCCTTGATTCAAATTTCACACAGATCATGCAGTTCACTTCCATTGTGTTCCAGCTCTATGTATATGCACAGATTCTGATGTTGACACTGTCACCAGCTCTCTCTTTTTTATCAACGTCATTCGGTTCACTCTGAGGTAGATAGCCAAGGTGACCTCCCCAAGGAGGCTCCACAAGTCAGCCCAGCAGTGCCCAGCTCAGTGAAGGATGTAGGCAGCCAGGGCGGCCTTCCTAAGAAGGGCATGCCCATCAATCCAGTAGTGTCCAGCCCTTCAGGGGAATGTGCAAATTTTGTAACTATTAAGGACAACCTCTTTCTGTAATGTAATTCCTCATGATTCTTTGGACCAAGCATTGTTACATCGAGGTTATGGGCATTCTTTTAGACCCCATGGGATTATCCCATCCTTCCTAGTTGAATTTGGAGGCAAAGGTCTGATTGAGTTTGAGAGCTGTACGTGGGGACACATCCTGGTATGCCTGAGACCCCTGTCAGGCCCCCTCCGCCCCAACAATTCAGGAGGGGAGCTATGTTGGGGGGTACGACAAAGGGCTACCCTGCTCCTGATATATGCAAATATACCAGTGATCAAAAGTTTTACACTCAATGTTGAACATTGAAAACCATGAAAGCAATAACATTATAATATTGCAATTCACATGGGTCATTTGCACATTTTGATATAGAATGAATCGTTGTATTTCTCATGTCATAACCAGAAGTGAACTGTAAAAGAGTAAACTCAACCAAAATGAAATACAACGATATACCATGGGTACCGATGATAGGATTTAATTATAAAACTTTAACATGTCCTGAAGTGACAGAATCATAAATGTCAAAAAAACATAGTAAATCACCAGCTGGACTTAATTGGCCTGTGATTGGTCTTCTACTTCCATGTTGCTGCAACTGCTCGAGTACCATTCATGCAAACATAAATACACTGTCAGAATCCTCTTCCTCCTGAACTAAGGTCAATGATTCTCAAACCAATATCTGATGATGCTCCTTATTAGTTTCATCATCAGCATCTATCTGGGCAGCATCCTCCAGATCAATATCCTATTTAGTCATTGGTCCCTGAACTAAGGTCAATGATACTCAAACCAATATCTGATGATGCTCCTTATTAGTTTCATCATCAGCATCTATCTTGGCAGCATCCTCCAGATCAATATCCTATTTAGTCATTGGTCCCTGTAAATAATCAGGGGTCTTTTGTGGTGAAGATTTAAGGACTACACACTGCAACAAGCTTTTCTGCTCTCCTGGAGGTAAGTTTATTCCTCTTGACAGAGTTGATAAAGCCATTGGTGGACCACTTCCTCTCAACTATAGTAGTACTGGCAAAATCTGAGACAATGAACAAATATGATTCTGTCAGTGATAGCCGCGTTAACTATTTTTACCTTTTTTTTTTATATATGTTTATAATAAGGCAGGCTGGAATTTTCCACTGGGCTTGTGAGTTTGTCTTGCTGAGCTGCGAAGAAGTTGATGAGTACTCGTGTGTCGGTTTGACCTGCAAGTACTTGTGTGTTTAACTCGCTGTCCATTAGTAGAGTTTAACTTGTGAGTTTTAGTGAAATTTGTGGGTGTTTTCAACACTGCCCAGGACAAATGATCTCCTGCAAACATAATGTTTCATATTGTCTTGATTTCATGATTAGAATTTTGGGCTGTGCAGTGCTCTGACAAGTTGAGCTACCGTTCTTTGTTGGCAAGTTCCAATTCGAACTGTTTGTTTTGGGGGTCCCTGGGATTCCCAAAATATGGTGAAAAGCAATTCATTTGCTTCTGTTGTATGAAACTGACAAGGTAGAACTTGTTTGTACCCTATGCTGTTTTAAAATACTATGCAATGCAGGAAAGCACAAGAGCTTGGATTTTGCTAAATCAAAGAGAGCTTAACTGAAACCTAAGTTCTTGTGAAACTGGTAGATGTAAACAAATCAGAACTGCAAAATAGAGCTCCCTAGATGTCGGTGACACCTCTCTTTATTGTATTTTATGTAATATGTAGATTTGTGGCACCTAGATATGTTAGCAACGAGGATGTTATGGTCACTACTTCAGTGCTGCAAAGTTGATTAATTAAGCTAGGTCTGTCAGGAGAATATTAGCTTTTATGTAGTTTATCAGGTCTGGTTTTGAGTTTGAATTTTTGTAATGCATATCGTTGAATACTATTTACAGCTTGAAAATAAATTTCACCCACGCTGCAACATTATAGAGTAACATGGTGATTTGATGATTGTCTCTGCAGGTTAGACTGGGCAAAAATGGTGTTGAGGAAGTATTTGGCTTGGGTTCCCTTTCGGAGTATGAGCAACAGGGGCTAGAAGGATTGAAATCAGAGCTCAAGTCTTCAATTGAGAAGGGGATTAAGTTCGCGAGTGTGAACTGAAGATTGCCACTTTTTTGGTACTAATCAAGTTTTGTTTGTTACATTGAGGGAGGCTGGGATGCATCCAGCAATTTTTATCTTCTCATTTATTTGAACGCCTTCGGTCATTTAAAAAGGATATAAAAGTTCTTTAACCTTGTCCTTTGCTGACATTTTAGTTTTGTTTTAAACAATAAAGGCCTCAGTCAAGCCTTGCCATCTGCTCATTTTGTAGTGGTGGTCCCTGAACAAACTTATTCGAGAGAGCTGTTTTTGGAGCTAGAAATAAGAGCGTCTTTCGTCTTTGCAATCTGGTTTTTGATGGCTCTTGGTTAATGTTGTTTTCATCATTTATTTCAAATGGAAAAACGGATCATATATCAGCTATTAAACTTATATTTAGAGGCTTTTGAATACTCTGAATATCATCATATAATCTGTTGCTGGTTTTGTTTGAACGATAAAGAGAGAAGTTTCAGTGGAAAAGTATCTTCTGAAGTTAGAATGACAGGGCTTGAGAATTGCCAATTGAGATGGTATATCTGACTATACAAATTATATGCAAACTCTATGAAGGACGTAAGTGCATGATTGTAAGAGCGAATGATTTATTGTATGAATCCTCAATAACTACTATGGAAAATTCAGTATGTAGATCTGCATAAATATCTGTATATTGCAGTAACATCGTATTCCTGAACTCTATGTTCACTGTCGCTACTTCAATGCTACCATGTAAATATGGCTGGATCAAAGCTATCGATTTTGACATATAAATATGGCTGGATCAAAGCTTTCACCTAATGGATACGGTCATGGAGAGCACCAAGGAAACGTTATTGAAAGGAATATTATTATTGAAAACTATAACAATGCCAGTAGTTAATATTATTCACAATAATAACAATGAGATTATCAGTAGTTAGACTAAATGATGGTCATGGTGTAGGATCATGTCCTTTGGCAAAGGGAAAGATAATAATATAAAATTTCCACCTCTATTCTTTTACTATCATTAGTTCTGCGAATTATTACTATTTTTGCTCGAGTCCATTGCAAGTTCCTAGTGGCATCCAAGCTTACGTGCTTTTCTGTCATTAGGTACGTTTTGTAGAGAAGCTGTCATTTCTATACCCAATGTTATCAGAACCCTACCAGTTTTGACAAAAATGGCTGGCTGGTTGGACCAATTTACGGGGTTTGCCGGGTCAAATCATAAGCTCAGACCGTTTTTGGCGGGTTCCGACCAGTTTCAAAGCTGAAAGGGCCAGTTCTGTACGGAATCGGGCCGTTTTGCCGTTTTCCTCAAAACGGCCGATTCTGTAAAGATTTGACCGGTTCCGTTCACTATTGCCACAAAAAAAACCAAAACAGTGGGTTGCAATTTTATTTAATAAAATTAAAAAAAAGGACTCCACGTATGAGATTTTTATTTGACCCATAACCCCTTCTATCGTTTTCTTCTAACCTCTTACCTCTGATAAAAGGAGGCTCTCACCCTCCATATCTCACATCTCATTTTCCTTTGTTATTTTGTTTCTTCGGTTGTGTACGGACTGGTCATATGCTGAGATTGTAGATTGAGATTGTAACGGACTGGTCATATGCTGAGATTGTAGGTTGTGATTGAGATTGTAACGGACTGGTGATATGCTGAGATTGTTGATTGTAGATTTAGATTATGGTATATGTTTAGATTGTAGATTCTAGAGTTAGACTATAGTGACTTTAAAAGCCATTTATATCCTCTTTGTTGATGTACTCTTTTTTTACTTTCTTTGTTTATGTACTTTTATTGAGATTGAGATGTATTTACACGTGTTATTCTGGTTTTATACATTTTTACTTGTTATATACATGAGAAACTTTGTATATTTGAGAATAACGATTTGATCATTCATATATATATTGAAAATATGAATATTTTATATATCTTTTGCTCAACTATTTTTTGATCCGGTTTGTTTCTGGGATTTTGTTCGGTTCTTGGGGTCAGCTGGTTCAACTACCAGTCCAATTTTGATAGCATTGTTTCTAATTGCTGTGTTTGGGAGGGAAATGGAAGTGCAAAACAAGTTTGGGGTGAAAAAGAGTTTTGGATAAAAAAGTGAAAGACTTTACGAGATAGTAAAGTATTGTACATGATTATCTCTTTTGAATAAGGAAGAGGCGCATCAACAATCAATGTAAAAATGGTCTTTATTGTGCCGAAGAGGCACATTCTATAGCCCAATAGGGGAAGATGTGAAAGTCCTTCTGTGCTCATTTTAGAGACGACATGTTTTTTATAAAAAAATAAAAAAATGTTATAAAAAATAACATGTTGGCTCAAATTAGATTTAAAATATTTTTTAGAGCCACATATATAAGATTTCAAATTAAAACCAAAAACATTATGCTCACATTTTCTCAACATTTCCGCTTATAAAACTACAATTTAAAACCATAAACATTATGTTCGCATTTTTTCAACATTTCCACTCTTAAAAAGGGTTTGCAGCTCGAGAGATTTGATCCCTTTCGGTGCATGGTAGATCCTTTTTAAGATGGATCTATGTTGGTATTAATGAAGGCTCACTAGGAAGTTGGTATTTATGAATGATTTGACCATGTCAACGAGTTAGGGTTTTCGATCTTGAAATCTTATTTAAAGAGCTAGAAGGCTATTAATTGCTTAACCAAATTATTTATTGTATTAGAGCTTTGCGAGTGAAAAGCCACCCAACCTTAAGAGGTACATAAACATTGCCTTCATATTTTATAATATAAGACCCATTTATGTTGCTTATTCTCTTCGTTTTGTTACATTGCACTATAGTATTAGAATTTTGGCATTATTTTATCTATGTTTATCTTGCTACCACACTAATCTGTATGATTAAGTACAAAAGTGGCATGAGGGTCGCTTTCCTGCTCCAACATACCTTTAATACTTTTGTAGATTTTTCTTGAGGCTAGAAATGTGTTTCGAGATCTTTAAATAACTTCAAAGATTTGTCGTCCAATAATTAAAATTGTGGTTGGAGAAAAATATACACAAAGAATACAATTGGTAGTTAGTCAAGTTGTACCCTCGGTACAATTGTTGGACACTGTTCTAACCTCTATTGGTACAATTGTTGGACACTTTTGTAACCTCTGTTGGTATCCTTCTTTGATAGCACATGCACACATAATTACACTTCCATGTATATACTAGTATATTGTAAGTCCCACATGCAACTTGAAACCAATTGTAGATAATTTGATAGATCGTCTTGGTGCTATAGTGGCATTGAGAATAACACATGAAGATTACTCTCGTGTACCTAGCTAATACGACTACAGACACATCTCAACCTCCTTAGTTAGAGCCCTAAGTGATTAGGTTGTGTTCTACTATTAGATTCCACATGTATATTAGAGCTATAGCACTTGAGAATTCCTTATCCTCATGACCTTGGAAACCGTTATCTTTAGAACTTGCTAGTGAAATTTCTTCATTTTGTTAGACCAATTAGTGTAGTAACTAGATTCTTTGTGGGCCACCAATGGAATTCCTACATCATTGCATCAAGTTGGAATTTGAGAATTCTATTAGTGTAATAATATTCAATAGGTAGCAATCCATCTACTAGAGTAAAAAAAAAAATGTCTAGTGTGTTGATGTATTTGTAACTTCAGAATGTATTCATTTGTATATCTTATGTATTGTACCCCGATGTTCCTATCGGGAAATATCTGTAATGTAAACAAGTCATGCAAAGTCATTGAGGTTAACCCTCCATTGTAAGTCAAGGCAATAGTCCCCACAATTGAGTTAAGGTTAACCTTCCTTGTTGATCGGATGGGCAAAGTCCCCACAGTTGTGACGCACTAGGGTTATTAGACTCTCATAGAGAAGTCGGTCATGGTAAGTAATTGTTAAGTGAGGCCGACTTGTTGGAGTGGACATTAAGTGAACGAAAGAATATAAGTAGAGAGTGAGCCTCTCTATTTATCACACACACTCACTCACTAGGGCGCATGAATGAGAGAGGAGAAGCTCTCTCAAGTGTGAGAGAGAGAACAACTGTTGGAGATCATCTTTTTTGTTTTTGGGTTTTACTGCTGCCATTGGTGATCATTCTATCTCTGAGGAAGTTGCGGGGTTTTCTCCTTTATGGTTTCCCCGAGGAAAATTCCGTGTCTCTTGTCTCTTGTCTCTTGTGATTTTTGCTGTGCATGTTATTCTCTCAGATAAGATCATAGATCATATTGCTTAAATGATAAAAATCGAACATGGTATTAGGGCTAACTTGAGAAGAAGACACTGTGCAGCTGCATAATCTAGGGCTTTTTATTTTTTGGGTCTCTCCCCACAATCCATCAACAAAAGAAGGCTAGGTTGACTCTCCATTGAAGGGCACATCTTTCTGTCGAAGCAGAATTTGATTTCACGCATTTTCAGTTTTTGCTGCGGAAAATTAAGGCTTTTTACAGATGATGAATTTTTGAGTGAGCCCGGCATAGGATTACTCTCATCATCAAAATCGAAGTTTAAAGACCTGGGTCGATATTCTTGGTTGGGTGAAACTCCAGGAAAGTCAAATCCTAGTTTGACCCCGACCCTGAAAAACCCTAAAATACTGAAACTGGTAGTTTTGGTACATTCGCTATATCTTGAGATTGGAGAAGGCTCAGGAGCTGAAACTTTTGCAGGCCAAAGATAAATTCCTGATATACCATGTGTAAAAGTTTCAGACTCAGATTCGTTGTATTCTGGGAGATATGATTTCTCCAAATCAGGGTTCCAGCCTCTTCCAGGATTGATCCCTAAACATGATACCTAGGGAGAATTACTATATCTCGAGCTAAGAAGATCCAAATGAAATTTCGCAAGATGTTCCAGATAGGGCACAGATTATACTTTCTGTGGTAAAAGTTTTAGACCCTGAAGGTAAAATACTGACACATGGTAGTCCATACAAGTTCGCTATGCTGAACAGTCCTGAAATAAGTCACCTTGGGAAAAATCTCATAAGTCCCAATTGGTGAAACCAATTCTGGTCAAACCTATGGTGTTGGAAAGAGGATAGATGAGGTTACCTCAATACGAAATTTCAGATATAGAGGAGCAGTAATTTCAGAGATACCGTAGAAACAGTATCAAACATTTATGTAGAAGAAATTGATAAACTAGGGCTTCCTGTTCTGGGAGCTTTCCTCCATTGTTTTAAAAAAATGAGTACATTGGACAGCTCGCCTTGAAGAGGTCTATATTTCTATTCAATCAGATCTGAAAGCTTCAAAGTTTTGAAAATTAGTGTTTCTCTGACAAACCCTAGATCAACGAGCTCGAGAACTAGGATGGACACCTCAAATCGGTAAGATCTAATCTTTTGTTATTTACATTTGAGGTTCTCATTTCTAAATGACTAGTCACACCAGCTTGATGACAAGCTTGGTGAAACTGACAAATTCCAAGCATGGAAGTATTGGATCTCACTGGTTCTTGAAAAAAATGAATTGGACACCCTACATAAGTGGAGAGGTTCCAGTTCCAGAGGGAGACAAGGCTAAAAGCCTTACACAAGAAGAACTTGGTCAAGGCCAAGAAGATCACTGTTGATTCAATCACGGATCACCTTATACCACAAGTGTCTTCTTTAAAGACACCGAAAGAGATGTTTGATTCCTTGACCAAGCTATTTAAAGGGAAGAACATAAATCAGAAGATGACTTCGAGAAACCAGTTGAAGAATGTGAATATTCAGAATGTTGAGACTATACAATCATACTTTACAAGGGTCTCTCAAATCAAAGAACAACTTGAAGCAGTAGAATAACAAGAGGAGAATGTAGAAGTTGTAATAACCACCTTGAATGGCCTCCCTGGATCATGGGATTCATTCATTTGAGGAATGTGTACCAGAAGGAAGTGATTACTTTCAGCAGACTCTAGGAAGAGCACACACAAGAAGAAGTTCGACTCATAATAAAAGAAAAGAAGATGGGAGCAACTAAAGATCAAGCTCTCACCATCCAAAGAAGATCCCTCAAGCGATGAGGAATACAAATGACTCAACTCTTGAAGAACCTCTTATCCATTTTAGCATTTGGATAAGAAATGATGAATGAAGAAGATGATGAAGCTGAAGGCTCAAGGAGTCTACCCACGAAACAAATAAATATAAGTATTCAATTGTCATTTCATGATATTGTTTTGTTATGCTTTTGTTTATATTCAGTTGACGTGTTATGCATGATAGAATGTTTGCATTAATGACAGTATACCACTAATATGCATGTGATAGGTAAGTAGCCCATGGTGATATACAACTCTCCATTGCTACCTATTTAGAATGAAACCTCTTCACTGACACATTGGATTAGTGCACAATCTCAATGTTGTCCTGGTAGAGATGGAAGGCATCTAGAAAGTTTCCGTAAGATATGGATGAATGTTGTAGTGGCTAAACTAGTTGCATGATTATGTCTTAATGAAAAATAATTTTTCATTATGAACATATCTTATAAAATGTTTCTAACCATACAACTAATGCATTTGATTCGTAGGAAAGATCGTGTACAATCACCTACAAGAAAAGAAGGATGAGACTTGTTCCGAAGAACAAGTGACGACAGTTCAAGAAAGAATCCAATATGAAGAATAATATGACGATACTTTCAAAGAAAGAAAGAGGCCTTAGATACACTCTAGTTATGTGACATTGTTGAGCGACATCATTGATGAGAGCCTTCCAACTATGAAGAAGTAGCCAAGAAGAAAGGGAAGGAGAATACCAATTCAAGAAGAATGATGTCTAGGATGTAGTATTAAGACTTGAAGGGAAGTCCGTAATGTCTTCCATATGGATCTACTAGATCCAACGTGCTGTAGATGGAAACATCGTGGGATACAAGACAAGATTCTTAGCACGAGGCTTCTCACGGAAAGAAGGCATAACTTCGAAGAGACATTTGTAGCCATTGGAAGTGAAGAGACATGACAGGCAGACTCATGTGTGCAAATTAAAGAAGGCCTTGTACGAGCTCAAAAGACACCCATGGGATAACACATACATGAAGAGCTTGAAGATCACCTAGAGTGATACAGATCTTAACCTTTGCTACAAGGTTGAAGATGAAAGCCTATAGAGGATGACAAGATCATAGATGGGTGCGAGAAGAACTTTGAAAATGTTCAAGATAGAAGATCTTGGTATCTAGTGACCCTAGATGGATATAGAGAATAATAGTAGCAGAGGAATCTACTTGTCACTCCGGTACAGGATGTTTTAGTTCATAGACTATGAAAGACAGAGGGAGTATGATGCTCCGCATCAGAGGGAGTGATTGCAGAAGATCCTGAGGTTTGACATGGCACGACATGATGGACAACTTACTGATGGCTCTCGGTTTTACTAAGACTAAAGCAGATTCCAACCTTTACTTCAAGGTTGAAGGTGGAATCCCAGTGATGCTCCTGTTATAAAGTTGCAAGGAGACTTGCTGCCGAGTTCGAGATGAAGGACTTGGATATGACGGACTACTTTCTAGGCATGGAGGTGTGGCAGAATGTGGATGGAATCTTCCTTGGACAAAGGAAGTATGCAGTGGAGATCCTGAATAGGTTCAAGATGATGGATTGCAAGACCATGACCACATCTATGGCATCGAACTTGAAGCTATTGAGTGTTGCTTCATCAGAGTCGGTTGATGCCACGATGTATCGTCAGATGATTTGTTCATTGATGTACCTGACGAATACGAGATTAGATATTTGCTTTGCTGTGAACACATTGAGACATGTTCATATGATGGTTGAAAAGCATGCAGTGAGGTACCTGAAGGGTACAATTGAGTATTGGATCAAGTATGATACGAATCTGAAGATTAACTTGGAGGGTTATGTGGATTCGGATTGCGCAAGCAGTGCCATTGATAAGAAGGTCACTTGGGGATGCTACTTTAGTACGAGATCAGAGAGGAGCAGTGGAGCTCCTATATGTGATCTAGATCGAGATCTCCCGAAAGAGGGAGTTCTAGCATAGCGGGCGAGATAGGTTGTTTGAGCATAAAATCTTGGCGAAGCTTGTAGGTGGCTCAGACGTAAACGATCCTGTAAGTTGTCCTCGGATGTAATAGGTCTTGGCGAAGCTCGTAGGTTATCCTTGGACGTAATCAACCCTGATGTGATTCTATGCTAGAAATGACTAGAGTGAAGTTTGAGTACTTCAGGGAGAAGCTTGGTGTTCCCCAGATCGAGGTTCCTTCCAAGAGCAAGTGATGAGTCCGCGAGCCCTTCTAACATGGTGGTAGGATTGGTTCCTCCCATGGTCAGATGTAAGTGCTGTTCCCTTCTGACATGGTGAGAGGATTGGTTCCTTCCATGGTCAGATGTAAGAGCTGTGTCTTTTTGACACGATGACAGGATTGGTTCCTTTCATGGTCAGATAGATGTGATGATGCCACATCCAGTATGAAAAAGGACTGGTTCTGTGTAGATGCCACATCTAGTATGAAAAAGGACTGGCTCTGTGATGACACATCCAGTATGAAAAAGGACTGGCTCTGTGTAGATGCCACATCCAGTATGAAAAAGGATTGGCTTTGTGATGCCACATCCAGTATGAAAAAGGACTGGCCCTGTGTTAGTGCCACATCCAACATGAAAAAGGGCTGGCTCTGTGATGATACATCCAACATGAAAAAGGGTTGGCTCTGTAGAGGACTACATCCAGTATGAAAAAGGACTGGCTCTGTAGATGTGCATCCAGCATGAAAAAGGGTTGGCTCTGTCGATAAAGACCTACATGGAGGCTAGGCCTACACCTAGCATGAAAAATGGCTGGCTTTGTAGAACTTCCTGTGACGAGTAGAATTGAGAGATAGCACAAGTGATGATGACCCAGTGATGATCCAGTAGTGATGATCCAGAATTGATGATGATCCAGTGATACTCCAGATCGAGTGATGATCCAGACTTGATGATGATCCAGTGATGCTCCAGGTCAAGTGATGATCTAGTGATGCTCCAGATCAAGTGACGATCTAGACTTGATGATGATCCAGTGATGCTCCAGATCAAGTAATGATCCAGACTTGATGATGATCCAATGATGATCCAGACTTGATGAAGATGACTTGATGATGATCCAGATGATACAGAGAAGAAGACTTATGCTGATAAATTGTTTCGAGAGAATACCTTCCTAGTTAAGAGGGAGTGTTGATGTATTTGTAACTTTGGGATGTATTCATTTGTATATCTTATGTATTGTACCCCGATGTTTCTATCGGGAAGTATCTGTACTGTAAACAAGTCATGTAAAGTCATTGAGGTTAACCCTCCATTGTAAGTTGGGGCAATAGTCCCCACAATAGAGTTAAGGTTAACCCTCCTTGTTGATCAGAGGGAAAAGTCCTCACAGTTGTGGGGCACTAGGGTTATTAGACTCTCCTAGAGAAGTCGGCCATGGTAAGTAATTGTTAAGTGAGGCCGACTTGTTGGAGTGGACATTAAGTGAATGAAAGAATATAAATAGAGGGCGAGCCTCTCTATTTATCACACACACTCACTCACTGGGGCACATGAGTGAGAGAGAAGCTCTCTCAAGTGAGAGAGAGAGAACAACTGTTGGAGATCATCTTTTCTGTCTTTGGGTTTTATTGTTACCATTGGTGCTCATTCTATCTCTTAGGAAGTTGCGGGGTTTTCTTCTTTATGGTTTCCTTGAGGAAAATTATTTGTGTCTCTTGTCTCTTGTGATTTTTGCTGTGCATGTTATTCTCTCAGATAAGATCCTAGATCATATTGCTTAAATGATAAAAACCTAACATAGTGTCTTGGAAACCCTTGTTTGTGACCTATCTCTATAGAATCATTAGATCATGCTTATTTTATATCTTTAGCAACCTTTTTGTTGTGTTCCCATAAACCATCATTTGTATCCTATCTCAAAAAAATCCTTGTATCGTGTTGATAATTTTGATATATATCTCTAACAACCATTTTTGGGTGGACACAACCATTCTCCCGTTTGATGTTCATATTTTTCAGCGTCCGTGAAACATACCCGCAACTAGAGCCACATGGAGATTTCCATCCAGAATCATCCCTAACATAAGTTGTCCCAAGACCTTGAAGCAATGACCTAAGTGGTCATGTCCTTACAACAATCAATTGGTTAGAAGCTTCCTGCCTTGACCCACCTAACTCTAACTCAGTGGCTGAAAACAACATCACCTTGACAAACCATGAATGTGTGATGAATGTGATTGCTTAGTGTGTGGGATCACTTTCAAATTTGAGGCTCCAAACAATGAAACAATGGTCAGTGAAGAACATGGATTTCACACTCTTCTCAGAAACCAAACCTCACTCTCTTCTCGGATAAAAAATCATGGTACCACTTTCTGAAGATTGAATTCTGCAAATTTGATGGCTCTAACCCTTTGGTTTCGGTATCCTCTAATGGAACATTATTTTTCTCCCCATGTCATTAAAGATGATATTCAAAAGTTAGAAATTGAGTTTTTGTATTTAGACTCGAAACGTTGAAATGGCGACAATGATACTAGAAATTTTATAGCCATTATGTCCCTTGGATCTAATTTATGAAGATCATTCATGATCATTTTGACTGTGACACTCACTACTTGGGTCGGTTGATTGAATTATGCAAGTAGCACAATTATGGACTATATTACAATCTTTGAGTGATTGGCAATCCACATAGAGGGCCTCTCTGATTTCTTTTTATGGGAATGCTTCATAAGTAGCCACAAGGAGGCAATTCGAGCCCATGTCTTTATGTAGCAACCCTCCACTTGGTTGGAATCTTGTGAGGTTAACATTTTGATCAACGCCCAAACCAATCGCCCTTCCTTTCCCACCCACACAGGCTCTCCCCTATCTACTACTTTTAGTCATTCCACCACACCACCCTTACGAATCCAAAAGTTGACCCCCGATGCTATGGATGAACATCAATGGCTTGGACTTTACTAGAATTGTGATGGAATACATTTTTGAGGGCACTAATACAAAGAACTTAAATGATTTCATATTGAGGCATCCCCACATGATTCCCTAGAGGACAACACCATGGACACTTCACTTGAACCGAAGCCTAGACGATGTTAGTAATATGCTAGTTCTTGAGGAGCAACCCAAATTTTATTAGATGCTTTTCGAGTTTTTCTACATCTCAAAAATTCAAGTTGATTAGCTACATCAAGAAATGCAAATTCATTGTATTGATTGACAGTGGCAACACTCATAATTTTATTCATTGGCGAGTGGTTGAAAAAACCCATTGCTATATCCACCCTATATCTAATTTCCAAATTATGATAACAAATGGAAATACGATGAAATGTGGTGGTCATGAAAACATGAAACTTCAAATGAGTGACTACCATCTAAAAATACACATGTTTACTATTAACATGGGTAATTGTGATATAGCTTTGGGGGTAGAATGGCTCATGGCTTTGGGGCATCCCACTATGGATTTCAGCGGTCTCTCTTGGCTTTGCTTAAGACAGGAACACACATCATCTCAAAGGGATTATTTCTGGTTCTCCCAAAGTTATCTCCTCCTATCCTATGGATACATGATTGAAGAAAGGCCATTCGCTCAGTTCAATGTCATCCAAGTATTGGAATGCCCCACATAAGATGTCCCCCCTGACTTGCAACATGCTCTCTTCCAATATCAATAGGTTTGAGGCACCAAATGGTTTACTACCATCTTATGGGGAACATGACCATCGTATTCCATTATGTACATCCTTATCACCACCCTCTTGCCCAAAAGAATGAAATCGGAAAATTTTTTCAAGAATTGTTGGAGGACAACATCATTTGTCCTAGCACAATCTCTTATTCTTCATCAATGGTTATGGTTGAAAAAAAAGAAGTTTTTTGGGGCATGTGTCTAGACTTTCGGACTCTATAATTTAACCATGAAATATAAGTTTCCTATTCTTGTCATTAATGATCTCTTATATGAGTTGCATAGAGCTAAATTCAACCTTTGATCATGCTACCATCAAATATGGATGAAAGAGACAGACATACCTAAGACAACTTCTCCCACTCATGAGGGCCATTATGAGATATTAGTCATGCCCTTGGGTTTATGCAATGCTCCATCCACTTTCAGAGCCTCACGAATAAGATATTCTGTCCTTTTCTCCACCATTTTGCGCTGGTTTTCTTTGATGATATCTTGGTTTACAACCCCACCTAGGAAATCCAACTTGAGGGTGTTTCTCATATCTTGCAATTATTAAAGGATCACTAGTCATTTGTGAAACGATCAAAATGTGCTTTTGGAGTGAGCGAGGTTGAATATTTGGGTCATATTGTGAGTGATGATGGTATAGGCATGGACCCCAAGAAACGTAAGCTATGCAGAATTGTTCCCGCCCCAAAACTCTTGTAACATTGCCAGTTTGACCCATGGAATATATATTGAATCCATTATGATAATGTTTTCTTATTTGAACCGCGTGATTAACTTATCAAGCTATTTAAAATGCTATGTAAATATTATGCTGATAAACAATATGAATGGTCCGATATTGTTATGTAAGGTGCACCAAAGGGGCTATGATTCCATTAGAGGGGAGGACGAAAGGGGGTCTATGGGGGATTGAATATTTGATTTCCAAGTGTCACCCATAGAGACAATATTACTGCTACCATGAGCCTTGAATGAGTTAATTACTCCCTTATTACGGTTTTCTCTCGATCCTTAATTTGTATGTGAGGTTAATGGGAGAAGTTCCCTCTCACAAATATGGAAGCATGCGGATTGAAGGAGTTCTAGGACAATCACACTAGTCCTTTTCTCCATGGTTAGAAGTTATGTCAGAAGAGCCTATTGATTTCCCCTCTATCCTACATTGGAGTTAGATCTGTCGATCTTGCCTTCACGCTTTCACGCTCGCGGATCCAATTCAATCACACATTCCTCCTTACGTTGAGACTTATGCACCTTGTGCAAAGACATCCTCCTTTGCAAACACTTCCTTGTGGAAACCTACAACTTACACTCTCCCTTATTGCATGCGTTGAAATCGTGCAAAACTTGGAAGCACCTTGAAAGATAGATTGCCCGAGGGATCCCAATTGGTAAAGGGAATGCCTAATCCTAGAAGGGTGTTGGATGCACGCTCGTAGACCCAATTCAATCACACATTCCTCCTTACGTTAAGACTTACGCACCCTACGAGGAGACATCCTCCTTCGTAGAAACTTCCTCATGGAAACCCATAGCTTACACTCCCTTGTTGTATGCGTTGAACTCGCACAAACCCTAGAAGCATCTAGCAAGATAGATTTCCCGAGGGACCCTAATCGATGAAGGGAATGCCTAATCCTAGAACGTTGTTGTGTGGGGCAGATTGTCACCTTTGCATTTAGTTCTATTACCCTCATGTTCATACTCGTTTACCTTTGCGTCTAGACCACCATTGTAGACATCATTCCTTGGTTATAGACTTACATGGACCCCAAATGATGTAGACACTCACCTTCATGGACATAGAGACTTAACCTCGTACTCAGACACTCGCCCTTCACATAGATCTGCTTTCACTCGATTCGTTGCTTGCATCAGTCACCAAACACTGCATTTTACCTTGAACTATAGACCCGAAGAGAGAGAGAGAGAGAGTTGGATGTAAGTGAGCCTTGAGGCTCGAGACCGACCCCGTGAGTTCTGTTACTTGTACATGTCCGATAATCTATGAGTGCAACTACATGTATATGTCCAATAGTACGCAACCGGTTGGACTCTTTTGATGCACACATGGGATGCTAGTTGAGTGAGACTAGTGTAGAGCTATGCAAGAAAATTTGGCTGAGCATGGAGAGTAGAACGGGTTATGGGTTGTCATGTCCTCAATTAAATAATTTCCAAATGAGACTACTTACAAATAATGTTTCACCAACCTACTAGTTCCCTAGGTTGAGATGGAGAAATACATTTTGCAATAAGGGGCTATGGGACCCAAAATGACTTTAGTTTACCATATTCACATTTAAATGGGTGACATAAATGATAAATTCTAAGAAAATAAGGTGGCATGGGTTCATGAAGACACTTGGAAGCTCGTGGAGCCTCTGGGTGACTAGATTCCCCACACACTTGGCATGATCTTCATCCAAATTCGAACTCATGGGTAATGTAACATTATTGGAGGGTGATGTGGTGTCAAATAACATATAATGAGCCAAGGAATTCGAATTAGTAAATGAGAGTAAATCCCATGGAAGAGGAAGAGACTAGAAGACAACGTGTGCCATTTGGAAGGAGATTCCATGCACTCTATGACAACAAATGATGAAAGATTCTATGACAAGTATGAAAAATTCATGCTTGATTGTAGACATATGACAAATATGACATGTAGGGCTAAAAATAGCCACCAATAGGTCAAATTTGTGAGTCAGAGGCATCCATTCAAATTGGGCAAAGAATTGGAGCATGAAGAGGAATACAAGTGTCATAGGAGTTACTAAACCACTAACATGAGTTGGAGGAAGCCCATGGAGGGAAATTCAACTTTAGAATGCTTCACGAAGTTAATAAAATGATGTCATGAGGAAGGAAAATAACTCTTGATAATTTTTTAATCGGCCTTTGGCATTTTGGAGAGCTTTTGCTTGTCCATTGCACTGTGAGTGTTCACTCTCCCTGCTTGTGAACCAATTTGAGGGTGTTGGATTATTTCCTAGTTGTTTGATGGAGAGGCCATTCATATCTCTAATTGGAGCTTAATGAAGGATTTTTATTTTCAGGTTGAAGGTCCATACCGTTCGAATTCTCATTTATCTCTCAATTTTCTCATTCCTTCTTCCCCATTCCCCCACACTCTCATGTTGAAGGTGCACTTGTTGGAGTGGTGCTTGTGCTTTGCTTAGTATAGTTGATTCCCAGGATTTGATATATGATGTATGGCTCTTTAATATCTTGTCCATATTCTCTGTAAGTCGAAATACCAGAAATACATGTATGAAAGGCTTGCATTCCCATGCTCTTGAATAACTAATTTTCATGGATTTGGCTTCAATCTTGAAGTAGTTTTATATCAGATTTGTATTAGGGATATTCTATGATTTTGACGATGTTGTGACAGAAATATATAATGTATTACTCTTTAATTTAATGTCTCTATTCTCTATCTCTAGATCGAAGAAATCCATGAAATCAATTCCATGCTATTAAATCACTAGTTTTCATGTATTTGACTCCCATATTGAATGAGTTGTATACCAAACTTGTATGAAGGGATTTATATGATGTTTAATACTGTTGGTGAATCAATTTGTATTTTATATATTGTCTCTATATGTCACATATTGATATGAACCCTTAACTCTACCTTTCATATGTCAAAATCGAGCTAGTTATGCAATTTCCCCATAATCATTTTCCCTGAAAGTGGTCATTCGAATGTTGCACTTTTTAATCAGTTTATAGAGATAATACCCATGATTAATTACATAACCTGATTTCTTATATTCATCTCCATACTCCATTCTCAAAGTTGTGAGCTTCATACTGCATTTGGAGAGCCAAAAGTGTCATATACCCTTGGGGGTTTTAACATTGATTTCCTAGTGTTTTTGTCCTTTCCCTATTGCCAAAATGAAGATGAAGAAGAAATTGGAAAGTGTATGAACATTAATATTATGCAGTAGTATGTCCTAATACCCCTAAATCTCTTCCATATATAATTTGAAGTCATTTGGGTGCATTTGGGTCAACTTGGGTTTCACTAGTCTAAAGTTAGAAATTAACCGAAGTTGTGCAAACTTGAGTAGCATGTCAAAATGAATTTCTGATTCGAACATTGAGTGTTTCCGGTCTTTTAGTATGTTTTAAATCCCGTAGGATCCCTCCATAATAATTTTGGAAAGGTTCAGTGGTGTTTGGAACCAAACCAAGAAGGACTAGTTGACCACACTTTCCTAGTATATTTGCACTATTTTTCCTTAACCCCAAACAAGGTTACATAGGTCTAAAATCAGATAAAAAGTGTCCAAAAACCACCTTGGGATGTTTTAAGACTCACCATACAATTTCTTTTCAAATTCGGGAACATTTGGTGAAAGTTGGAACCCTCTAGAGTCATGACTAGTTAAGCTCGAATTTGCTCAAATTGTACCTTTCTCCAAAACTCCAAGAAGGGACATTACATGGGTTGAGAGATAGAGGCTTGTAGGTGTTTTAATTTGCCTTTGTGTACTTATATACTGGAATATGGGTGGAAACTCAACAAAAATAGTATATGCTGGACATAATACCTATGGCTTGGTGGAAAAGGACACTTACACAATCAATTGCTTGGATCTTGTTCCATATAAGTACTCTCTTGTATCTGATCAATTCTTGATCTGTTAATTACTGTTGTTTAAATATGAAATGTTGTTGTTTGGTGAGCAATAAATGTTGTTTATTACTGTGATGAATTATGCTGGTAAATACATGTGTTATGTGTGTGGATTGAGTTATTTAGGATATGTTTATATTATGCATATGCACATGCGTTTGATTTCTTGTTATGAATTCATATGTGCCTTTTGGGCTTAGTTTTGAAACCAAAACAATTCATACCCCCCTCTATGCCATTTGACCGATGAACATAGATGTTATAGAGTGGTATCAGAGCTCCAGGTTGTAACACAAGAGATGTATGGGCTGAAAACCCACATTCATTAGCAAAATTAGAAGAAGTGTCGAACATGAATGAAGAAAATTTTGGCCAAGTGTCGAGGAGCTCGGAACCTCTGATGGGGAAATATCGATAGCTAATTAGAGTACGACACATGGTAGTAGCAAAGAGGGTGTCATTGTATTGTATCGAGGTGTAAACAAGAATGATGTGGTAAATACCCAATGGATTTCGTTCAACAACCAATTGAGAGTTGACATGTGGCAATAGGAGATTGAGCATTGGAGGTCACTTGGCGAAGTTTGATATCGGGGGTAAGATTGGTGATACTCAGGAGAACCTCGATAGTCGAACCCCTCCATGATAACAAGTGGTAGATTCTGATTGGTTGTCGAAGTTTGATATCAGAGTTGATTTAGTGGCACTCAAATGGAACTTCGAGAGTTTTGGTTCAATAACATATTGGGATGTGCATGGAAGAGTTGTGGGAATGTGTTGGGAAACGAAGGTTCAATGGAAAGCCTCGATGGGACAATCATAAGTTCATCAAATATTTTGCGTTGGAGTTTTTTTAAGGGGTCCCAGAAAGATGGTCTAATGGGAAATCCTTGATGGAGGACACATGTAAGCTCATCAAATCTTTTGTGTCGGAGTTGTTTTAAGAGGTATCATGAAGATGGTCTGATGGGAAAGGAATGATGGAGGACATACGTCAAGTCATTATAGATTTTGCATTGGATTTGTTTAAGGGGTTATAGAAATATGGTCCGATGGGAAAGCACCGATGGAGGACATGCACCAACATATCGGTGTTCTCCCAAGTGGACACATGGCAATGAATTAGAGTTATATTATCGGGGTGTAGTTGAAGCACAACTTGTGAAAGGCCTAAAGGAGGTATGATATCCAATCAAATTTGAGCAGAGATTGGATCACCATTTGTTGGATGTGCTAAGATAAACAATTGTGATCCATAACACATCCACTACTTGTAAGAGGAATAACGACAGGAGGGAAAGCCATTGGGTTGAAACCGCCTAGTCAATTTTTGACTAGCAACATTGCCAACAAGAAATTTTCAGAAACCACCTTCACACTGAGCCGTTACCTCTTATGGTTATAGAATACCACCAACATTTTCCCACCCAAATAAATAAGTATATGATGTGAACCAACCATGTGGGCATGATGTGGATCAACTACGTGTGCATGACATGGACCAACCATGTGGGTATGACGTGGACCAACCATGACGAGTGATCGTGGTGTGGGTGGCCTGACGACGAGGTTTGATCTCATTGACACTATTATGTCGAGGTTTTCCATGAGGGTGATGGGAAAAGTATCGATGAGCCTGTACCAATAGTGTATTAGGGGGTTCCATATTGGTGTTCCATCTTGGGGTTGCTGGGAGGGCATCAAAGAAATTTTTGATGGGGCCAAGTCCGATGGAGTATTGCGAGTGTTGTATCGTGGGTTTATATAATGGAGTCACGAGAAAGGTTGATCTGGAAATCCTAATAGGTGGCTGAAGTTGGTCTATGAAGCTAATTGTACGTGTAGAAATGTGCCAAATTGGGAAAAAGTGCTAACTTTGTCGAGCTGTAACTTTTAGCTCATAATTAATACTAAGTACAATAATTGGTAAGAGTATCCATAGGAGAATCACTATAGAATGTTCTATTTTTGAAACAAATTTGTAATTGTTTAAAAAAGAAGGAAGAACAGTGCCTATGGGATTGATTGAGCAATAAATTCTCAATGTGGGTGACTTCCAAGTAACCCAAAACTTGGGAAAACCTTACATAATGGTAGTGTACCAAATATGAAATTCACTCAATATGAGTGAATATGATGATATCCATACCATGGTAATGGCGCCGTTGGGAAAACAAGCATGGTAAAATTGCTTGTTAGCTAGCAATACGAAGAATTGAACGAAGTTTAATTTGATGCTTGGTAACAAGGTAGTATCGATAATGAGCAGGGATAAGAATACACTCTTGTGGATTGTATCTTAAAAACACTTGTTATGGAAGAAAGGAGATAAGAATGATTGATGGTCCCTAAGCTAGAATGAATGCAATGCATTCTCCATGTTCATAACATGCAATACAAATTGCATAGAGGGGTTGTGGAAATCCATTAATGAGATTAATTAGTTGTCATATGGATTATTGAGAAGTGAAAACCAGGTCTAATCATGAAAGACTAAAAGAGTGTGATAATAGACATTGGTGCCATGGACAGGAATGCATCCAAGGTATTATTGTGATTAATGTGTGCAATTTGAATTGCAAGGAAAATACATGGGAACTCTTGATTATTGGACATGGATATTGTATTCCATAACGTAATTCTTAGCAAGGTATGGCATATGCCAACAAGTAAAGAACATGCAAATTGTAAAGGTGATGGGTGAAGCATCATTGTGGGCAAGTGCATGCATGCTAAGATAATTTGAGAGATATGAACCAACAACTTATGTGCAAGCAATAATAATGAGTAATTAAATTCCATTCACCAAGAAGTTGTCATTAATAAAATAAGACATTCTAGTATGTGGACCTATAATGTGGTTCATGATATTTATAGAATGGCCATGCAAGGGCTGCAAATTAGGGAATGAGGCATTCCTATGTGTGAATTTGTTGTGTGGTTTAGAATTGTGGAAAATGTTTATGTGGGAAAGGAAAGCAAATTTCATAGTTGAATGAGGCACAAGGACATCAAATGAACCTTGAAAATACTCTATAAGGAGTTGGAAATGAATAAATTTCAGCACTAGTAAGTGCTAGGAATTCCAAGAAAGAAAGGTGGACTTGTTTATAAATGCTCAAAGCAATTGGAGCAACAAGGAAATGCAAACAGAGTGCAATGAAATCTGTTGTAATGGCCGATGAATGCTACATAAGGTTGGTAGATGGTTGTAGCAGGAATTGGAGAATAATCTCCATAAGGGAAAATTGATAAAGAGGGAAATTTCTCACCTGAAAACTATTTTTGTTTATAGTATAAAAATTGCATTCTAGGAAAGTAGCAATTGTAAATGTCATACTTGTCTATATATATTGAATTTCTACTTGGTGAGAAAATCATAGCTAATGATCCCTTTTGTGCTTGGCTGAGAGGCCATGAATTGGATTAGCTATGACATGGAAGAGGATTTCCATGCTATGATGAGGAGTTGGATAATTCCTTGACTCTTCTCTTGCTATTACATTTATAATTTCTGAGTTATACAAATGAAATTATGACATAAGAATGTTAGATATGCAAGAGTTAGATAGCTGAAATGTATATGCATAGTGGGCATATTAAGAGATAATGTATAGTGCATGCAAATGTGCTTGTGCATGAATATGATATTGAATATTGGTAAAACTAGTGTGGTTTTACATATGCAATGAGCAACTAATGATATTTATGGTGGTTGATGATGATTTCCTAACCAAATATGGTTGAAGCATTGTTGAAGGCATTGATGATGCTGTTGTATGTGACTAGTATCCTTGTGAAGAAAGGTTGTGGCAATGAACCTATGATCAAGAGGTCGGTGGAATGATTGTGTAATCCTTTGAAAGAGACCAATTGATCAGGTAACATAAAAAATGTTGATTAAAACCATGCATGTAACGGTTTGTTTATGATGATTGCATATTAAGTCCCGAAAGGGAATTGGGTAAGTGTCCATTCAACCATATTTTACTAATTCTAAATTGGTATGTATGTGATATTGAAAGCATTTATGAATGATATCCCATCAATTATGGTGAAGTATAAGATAGTAACAGAAAGGATCCTACCCCATATGATTGTTTAAAAATTTAGAATGCATTCATATGAAATAATAACATGCCATGTATGAGACCATGAGGGAAATGGGTTGTGAATCATGTAGTGCTTCACAAGTATCCCATGAACTCCCTATTGGTGTTAATATGGGATGAAATCTCTTTGCCAACAATGAAGGAGTGAGTGAAATCTCGATGTTGTGTTCTGGTGAAGAAGGAGGACACCTAGATAGTTAACCAAGTGATTGGGGAGATGGTTGGGTATTGTGTTCAAGCATTGGATAGGATGTCCAACTTACCATGGTAGGACACATGTAGGGACACAAATGTTTTAGAGCAATGCCAAAGTGCATTGGAAGCATGAACATGTGAATTATGCACATTGACTTAATTGTTGGGAAGAATTTCCCTATGTTCTTGAGAGATTGTTAAATAGTGAAGGGAGTATCTTGGCATGTGAGCATGCTGGTGTGAGTCTAATGACACATAATTAAGTATCCAGGAATCAATGCAGGGTGATGCATTGGGTGAATGTGCATTAAAGGATTATGTAAATCCATGGTTATGCACGCACATGTGTGGGTGTGTATGTTAGAATGCATGTCTGTGCCATATTTCATTTCAATTAGCAAATAGATGAAATGATGTAATTATTGGTAATTTTGAGACCATTTCATTACAATTGTGGGTAATGCAATGAAATTTAAATGCTGAAAACACTAATGATTGTTTGGTTGTTTGAGAATTGTGTCATCGGTACATTTTGTAGGTAGATGTCCAAGTTATGGTAGCGAGTGTAAGACCATAAATAGGGACAACGTGCTACCACTTACAAGATCCAATCATTGTGAGGAGGGCCTCATAGTTAATTAAAAATATGATTTATGCAGGGAACAAAATTGTAAATTAAGATTCAACTTTGGTTATTAATGTTATTGTATGTTTTTTTGTTTGTGAATTGTGTCAGGATGGCACATTGTAGAGATACCATGTGCTATGGAATGCAAGAGATAAATAGCATGAGAAGGTTCTCATTAGTGTTAAAATTTAATGAGTATATTCAAATTGTAAATTTCAATTCAAAATTTTGGTGAAATACTAAAAGTTGTTGGTTGTTGTGGATTTGTTAGAAAGGACAAGTTTTAGGTGTGCACGTATTGGAAATGAAAATGAGTGTAATCCCATGAGCAAAAATGCACATTATTGCTTGCAAGGAAAAGTAACATGTGGAGGGCCTAAAAATTTCAATTTGAAATTTTAATAATGGTATATTATAGGAACTCATGTTTATGATACATGTGATATGATAATACTATTCCTACAAGGATAAGTGATGACTGCTAAGAGGGAAATCACAATGAGGTTTGCTAATGCAGATGTGACCTAGGTCGACTGCAAATCATGTGCACATCAAAAACAACAGATAACACAAACCCACACAACAACTCGATGCCAAGAATTATGGATTTATATTAATTGAGATCAAATACAAGGGTAAATTACAATGCTTAGTCGATGCTCTATTTCAGTCGTTCTTTATCAACTATTGTCTCTTGCAATAAGAGTTCTACTCTAGGAAACAACAACCCCTTCTCTACTCACGATCTGGTATTTATATTAGTTTCCTGGTCCAAATTCCTGCTCAAAACATTCTTCTAGAAGCCTCTCGATTCCTCTTGATGCAACTTGCCTACCTTAGATACTCATTTTCCTCCCCTTGACATATCCTTCCATATGGAATTCTGCAAAAATCGCCATAACTGTGCAATAACTGCTCCAACTATCTTCTCATTTTTGCGTGCTTAGGTTCTGTTCGACTCGTCGACCGTCTTCCATCATCGTTGGATCAAATTTAGATTCCTTCCATTTTATTGGTCTACACTGTCCTTGACCTTTTCTACTCCATTAGTCGTCATGCTCGACTGAACTCCATTGCCTACATTTTGCGACCCACTCCGTTCTTCGATTGATATTATTTCATCGACCACAATTGGTCGAATACCTATCGTTAACTATTGGTTCTATGTTTTTTTTGGAGTTTGTTGACCATCCTTGTAACACCCCGGTTTTGACCCCGTTGCATTAGATGTATATGATGTATATATTGTAATGATCATGGTGTGGAGCTAAAGGCCAAGGCCCCACCATTGATCGGTTGTGCTATGTTTTGGATTTAAAATTGTCATCGATGGTATATCGGGGCGTGCGACATATATTAAGTTTAAGCATCATGTAAATATGCATCTATAATTAATTAAATGAACCTGACCAGCTACGATCGCGACAACTAAAATGAGAAAGGGGCATGATTTTCACAAGGATAAGGGTGGGGAAATTGTTAAACCTTGGCCAATGAGAGAAATACCCATGTGTCTTCTTTCTTTACCTTACCCAACCACCTCCATTGAAGAGTGGCTGGTGGTGGTTGAGGCAGTTATTGTTTTGGGAGTGGGGTGGCAGGACTGTCAGCCCTTGCCTCCACGCACACTCCATCCACGTTTGACTTCACTATGGCAAGAGAAACCTTCACGCACTCTCCACTACGCAGGCCTCAGGATTGTCTGTTCACCTCCACGCACAGGATTTACCTGGTTTCACGCCCGCGGACACATTCTCCTCTCCACGCCGGTGCTGAACACTCACGCACGTCTAATTCGCGTCCTCCCTGTTGTCTGTTCACCCACGCATGAGCTGGGAGCTGTTCATCTTCACCTGTGAACCATTGTCCGTTCATTATCCTCACGCACAGGAATTTCCTGGTTTTTTGACTGATGCAGCGAGCTGAGAGTCGTGCCCTTCCATCCACGAACTGTTGTGAAGGGCCATTCACATTTTCGGCTGTCTCACAGACTGGTATGGTCGTTCTGTTCATTTCATGCACAGGATTGGGAAGTCTGCTTTTTTCTCTTTCTCATTGTGGTCTATGTAAGTTCCCCTGGTTGGCTTTGTTGCCCAGGACTGGTCATTGTTTTCCCCTTGTTGTGAGCTACATTCACTGTTACGTTTGGGACTGTATAATTCCCTGGGGAGTCGTCTTCCCTGTTGAGCTGTAATTGCTGATTTAATTGCATGTGTGCAATGGTTGGTCTTCGGACTGCGTTGGGAGCAGGGATGGGGGCTTGGTTTGCTTGATAAACCTGGTGTGTTGGAAACCACACAGACAGAGCTAGAGGGATGAATTTCTTCTTCACAACCCCTGAATAGCACTGGAAGGGAATGCAGGGCTTGAGGGACTGTGTAGCAGAGAAGGGACTGATTCCTTGTATTGGGTGTGTGTGGGTGTTTTAGAAGCCAGGCTAGTTCTGGTGTAGGTGTTCCTAGCTCTGCATTGAGCTCACCAGCTTAGCATTTAGCTTTTCCCAACTCCTTGATGGCCTGATAAACTGAACTGTGTTGGCTTGGCTGTGTTTTGTATACCCTTGGTTATGTGTAAGCCTTCTAGTTCCCTTATTCCTTGGAGAATCATGCCCAGCTCAGGGGTGGCAGCGCTGCTGAGAGATTAAGGAGCACGCTGGCCTATGGTTGGGTGGAACGTTGCAGCGACGTAGCTGGTTGCGGATCAAGTTATTCATAAGATAAGTGCTCTTGTCCATTTCTCCTTATGCAACCATGTTTTATGTTAATGAATGTAATGAACATGTTGAAGGCATGCATTTATGAATGCTGTTGATTTCCGCTGTGCATGATGATTAATTGCATATGTGCATGTGTTAGTTCAAAGTCTTTGTTTAAGCATGCTGTTTCAGCAATTTTGTGTATGCATATGTTCATGGGGCTCTTAGCCCGGGTGATTGAATCTTGGAGTCGCGTCCTCTTCGTCGGTCGGAGGCACGGGGACGTGACAATCCTTCAGATGAATTTAGTCACCTCATCTTTAACCGATATCCTTGGGCCTCGATGAATTTGCATCAACCTCCATGGGTAGAAAGGAACTATGCCCACAGTTATGTAAATTCTCTACCTTATCCTCTGAAATCCATGTCGCTTCCTCCAAATATCTTTCCTTCCACTAGTCAAAATATTCTTTCTTCTTCTGATTCCTCATCTTCTCGACTTCTTTCTCGTGGAGTACCTCTGTGACCTCTTTCGTTGACTGGACTAGTATCTGCTCATGCCAATCTAAGTTCGTCTCGCCTCCACTTGTCAACCCTTATTCATACCTGTATAGGTTGAAAACATTGAAAGTTGACGATATATCCATTCCCTCTGGTAGTTTTAACAAAAAAGCATTGTCTGAAATCTTCCATAAGATCTTGAACTGACAAATTTGTTAAGATTTTAAAAGTTGTTATATCAAAACATAAGGATCTCTGAAAGAATAACAAGCACACCAGAATAAAAGAGAACACAAATATTTATCTTGGGAAACCCTAGTGGGGAAGAAAAATAAACAAAAATTCCTCTATATAGACTTCAACCAAGTACAATGTAAGACCCAAAGAATAAGACTAGACTGCTTCTTCTCCTCCAGACAGACAATCTCTTCTATCTCTAGTGCAACTACTTGAGTGTTCTAATTGTCTAAATGAGGGAAGTGCCTTTCCTATTTATACTAATAAGTTGATAGGCCTAATAACCCAACTGGGGCGACTTCTCCTTGCTGCCAGGGCTGAATTGCCTTAGAAGATTCAAAAATACATTTTAATAGTACTTTTGTGGGTACTACTGAACCAACTTACAACGAAGGTTTTCCCTCAAGGATTTACGTGATCAAATACATCAATGACATCCCTAATCGGAGGAACAACATCTCTGGAAGGGGAAATAACAATAATAATACAAAATAGAATATCTTTGGCAGTTACATTTCTTTAGCACTCCCTCTTAACAAGGAAGGTATTCTATAATACAACAACACGTCTATACAACTAACTAGTGAATCTATATGTCATAGGAAGTTGTCAAAATTACATCAACATCATCATCATCTGTGGAACATCATCACCACATACATCTCTATCATTTGGTATTGTCTTGAGCATCATCATATTTGGTATCATCTCGAGTATAATCTATCACATCATCTCTTGTATTATCTCGAGCATCATCATCTCTGGCATCATCTCGAGCATCATCTCTTTGAGCATCAACATCATCTCGAGCATGATCTCTTCGAGCATCAACATCATCTTGAGCATCATCTCTGGTACTGAATGCGTGAACTCGTCCGCAAGTGAATGCAGGACCACTCTCCATAAGAGAGTACTATCGTCTGCAGGACCATCCTTAGCTGATAAGTGCTAGGACCACTCTAAAAAAGAGAGTGTTCTTGTCTGCAGGACCATCCTAAAAAAGGATACCATCATCTGCAATTGAATGTAGATCTCGTCTACAACTAAATGCAGGATCACTCAGCATATGAGAGTATTTTCATCCGCAGGACCATCCTCAGCCGATAAGTGCTAGGACCACTCTTAACAAGAGAGTGTTCTTGCCCGTAGGACCATCCTCAAAGAGGATACTATCGTCTGCAACTGAATGCATATCGTTTTTGCAACTAAATGCAGGACCAATCAACATATGAGCTTACAATCATCCGTAGGACCTGTTGCTGCTGTAACATCTACCCCAAAAAGATTTCATGTTTTAGGGCCCCCCTTTGATTTCTAGTTTCCAAGCCTTCCTAGACTACCTTTGCCCTCTAATGACCCTTTTCCTGACTTAGTTTTTCTTTTACAAATCAGAAAAATATTAAGGTGAAACTCATATTTTCCACCCTCTGTATTGGATGAACTCACTGAGTTTAGTTGACATAGTGGAAGAGCTACCCGTTAAGCCTACCGATCCTTTGCTTTCTTTTTGTCCTACGAAAAACTGACGCGAGTTTGACGATTCGTTGGTTAACTTTGGTCTCCAAAGTCGATGTTATCGGATAAAGATTTCAAGTTTTGTTCTAAGGGCTTGTTGACAACCTCTCTGATGCATCGGGTCATCTTGTCGAATTTTTCCGATGGTATCAGAAGCGGTTTCTTTTTCTTATCCACACGGCGCATCAAAAACTTTCCATAAGTTTCCGATGGGTCACTTTGGAAGTCTTTGTCGAGGTTTTCGATTGCCCGTGTGTTTTCAACCGATGTCTTCCTGAGGTCCCAACCGATACTGCATTGACGGATGAGTTTAGCTGTTGATGGAGTTAATGCCTTGTCGCGGGAGGAGCCTAATATCTTCTTGGAAGAGAAAGTCTGTGTCTACTCGATGAATGGCGAATTTCTACCTATTTCCTACCTGATACTGTCGATTGCGCTTATAATTGGTTGCCGATGTGGTGGCTTAGTTCTTTTTTGTTTTAAACTTTGAAGACATTTTTGAGAGTGCCGCATTCTTCCCAGCGTAGCAAACCCTGGTTGCTCCGATCCTGGTAGAATGGCTATAGGTTTCCCTTACTTTCCTCGTGCCACTTGTCCACTATGTCTCTCAATGAGTACTGTGCTGTCATAATGGTGCAGTAGTAAAGCCGTGGCTAGACGAGCGTTTCACTATCTGTGCCATGCTCTGTTCTCATCATCAACGCACACAGAAGAGGTATCATCGCCGAATGTTTTTGCTGGGAGGTCTTCTCTGCTTAGGGCCGTGTTAAAATTACTTTTTTTGTAAGGATTGTGAGCCACAATTTGTCTTAGTGTTTCCATATGAAAACCCCTAGCATTCGATTTAGGAAATTTACCCGGTCGCGAGTTTGGAAGGGCAAGTTTTATCGTAAGCCTGAGGCCCGTTGCTCAGCTCCTTTCTGCTGTAGCATTGTTTTGGCTAGGTGGTAGCCAGAGGTTGTTCTCCCTAGTGCCATAGAGTTTGTTGAAATGTTTCAGGATGACATGGTAAAGCTCTGTGGTTAAATATGACTTCATGTTGTTTTTGGTTATTTGCAATCACAGTTTTAGTAGTTATATTTATCATACATGCATTGAAATGGATCTAAGACATTATTTTATGGTTTTGACAGCCTCAATTTTTGTATAGCACCATGCCTAAAAAACAAAAGAGGAAGGTCCAGACTACGGCAGACAATCCATAGGTGGAAATCATAACAAAGTTGGAGATTATATATGAAGATACTAAAGCTTTCACTGGAGTCAAGTGTTGGCAGGGGTTTTGGGTAAGTGAGTTGTGCAGTGTTGTGGTAGCTGCGCAAGCTCACGCGACACCACGCAAGGCCAGATCATCGCGATGGGCAGAAAAATAACTGCTTTTTATATTTAATGTATTAATTGACCACGTTTTGTGGACATAGGTCATTAGTGCTTAGAAGTTAGTTAGAAGTGGACCTTTGATGTAAAGGCACAATCCTATATATAGGGCTAGTTTTGAAATTGTAAGGACACAATCGTATGAATGAGGAGATTTGTTGCGATTTGTCTATGGTCTTGATGAGTCTTCTGTTTTTGAACAATCTGCGATCTATCTATGTCAGATACTAAATTTTGGGATGTAACCAGTCTTCTGCTATGGAGAAGAATTATCTGTTGTGCAGAATTAATATGACATGACAGTTGTTGCCTAAATATTGTCTTCTATTTTCTTGTTTTCTTTGATGCGATGTCAATGAGAAGTGTATTGAATCTGTTTATGATTTATTGATGTTACTGCAATGAACTGATGATGCCATTTATCCCAATTTTGTTAAATGATGATTGAAGTTGTTTTATGAATGATACTGCTGCGATAAATGAATGATGTGACCTGTTAGATATGTAGTTGTGAAGATGAATTGTGATAACTGTCTTAGTTTTGTAATTTGCTAGTTATCCGGTTGAAGCCGCAGATTCCATATCTTCCCTTCTTACTTCCAGAAACTTGGTTTCGACAGCTCTCCCTTGAACATCTCGGGTGAGTCTTCGTCTGCTTTGCGGATGTTGCTGGGTAGGGTAAAACCTGTTTGGGCCGGTGCTCAGGGAGATTGCACTGGTTGTGCGTCGACAGAGTGAGAACCCCTATAGACGAGGCTTTGTTGGTGGGTTTTTTCCAACAAATGGTTTCGTTTTCGGGCCCGAGTTGTGATTGAAAGGAGGATATGTTTTGGCATCCGACTCGACCGAAGATCGAGGAGTGGTTTGGTCTAAAATTGCGAGAATTCGCTGAAATAGAAAATCAGAATATGAAGCTGTCGACGGGAAATTGGTTGGATAGATATATTCACGACGGTCGTCATGAGTGGTTCTTCTATGAGTTTCCTATCATCTTGTATGAGTGGCTGACGAAGTTCGCTTCTAAGAAGAAAAAATTACAAGGAGGAGAGCTGACATCTTGGAATCCAGAGCTGATCCAGGAATTACAAGAAACAGACAATAAGGCATTGCGGGCTGTCGAGGTGTGGTTGGACAGTATCCTGGAAGGCTACATTACGGAGTTTGCAGTTGATACCAATAAGTCATTTAGAGAAGCAGAAAGGGAGTTCTTCAACAGACCACGAGGTATATTTTTGCTATTGCTGCAGCTATCTAAAAATAGCTTGTTTGCAAAAAAGGTATTCTAAAGATGGACCAAGAGTAGTGGAGCTCTGGTGTGCGGAGGGTGTAGACACCACGACGAAAGGCGGGGGACACATGGAAAGGTAAGGGGTAGATGGGAATGAGTTCTGGAAAGATTGTGAAGGTCGCCAAGGAAACAAGTGGTTGTACAAGAGGAGGAGAAAGGTTTCGAGAGAAGAGGCAGAGGATAGGAGAAGGTCCTGTTGTGATTGAAGTGCGATACCGCAAAGAACAACCACGTGGGACAAAGCGAAATTTCGGTGATGACAAGGATGAATAGGACTAGGATACAACCAAAAGGACTACATGCTCGAACCCCAGCAGTAATGTGTCCAAACCTCTGCGCACTACTCCACCACCAGGAAGAAATGCACATTCTACTTCAACTTGCCCGACGTGTCAGCAGTAGAGTACCGGCCGGAGGAAGAAGGCCCAGAATGGCGGGCGATGAAATGAAGCTACCAATATTTCATGGAAACGACACCGATGACCTAGAGCAATACTAGTTCCTGTGCGAGGCGATTTGGACCGCCCGACAAACTGTGGATGACGATATCAAGAAAAGCCAGCTGGAAACCACCCTCAGGGGTCATGCGCTGGATTGGTACATGAGATTCATGCTGGTTCCTCAGGGAGGTACAGGGAAAACATTGGATGAGATCTGTAAGGGGTTATTTGAAGAATTCAAGAATACGAAGTCTGAGGCTCAATACATTACCGAGTTGAAAGAAATCAAGCAGTTCCCCAATGAAACAATTTGGGACTTTGATCAACGGTTTAAGACGTTGATGGCTTGAGTTAGCTTCTAGATGAGCGATGTTGAGCACAAGGAGTGGTTCATCGCCGTGCTTGTCCCACATATCAGACAACTTCTAATGCAGCAAAATATTGCGACTCAGAGCGAGGCTTTGGAAATCGCGATGAAATTAGAAGCATCACCGCTAGGAGAAACCGTGGTCGGGATGAACCAGATTCAAGCACAGTTGGCCAATATGACACTCCAACTGCAAGATATCAAGAAGGATAAGGAAGATTATGACAAACTTTGGTGCACCCAGCATCATGCAGACGAATACGCCAAGGATACATGTTCGACGTTCTGAAATTATTTGTTTTCAGGAGCCCTGGACTCGTTGAGATGCGCTGGTGTACCATGGTGCTGCATATATCAGGTCTATGGGCATCGACATGAGAACTGTGACTACATGCAAAATATGGTTACCAAGACAAATCGTCTGTATTGTACCTTTTGTCGATCAGTAGGACACGACGATAAAAATTGTCGAGCTTATGACTTGCTCTAGGAAAGGACATATGATTCATACTTGGTGAAAGGTGAGGACCCACCGGAAATGAAAGCGCAACCATAGATGGCACAGCCAGCAACACAGGTGAAGTATGCATTGCCATCCCAGATTCATTTTATCCCATCGCAACAACAACGTCAATTTATGTCGTAGCCACAGTTTGCACTGCAGTCGCAGTTCGTAGCGCAACCACAGTTTGTACCACAACCGCAGTATAATCAGGTACCGCTCATTCAACCTCAACCATAATACATTTAAGCTGTGCACTATGTCCAATAGCAACCAAACCCCCTGCAGCAGTAGTTGGCTCAGCCCCAGTTTCAGCAAGGAGGAGTCCAAGGAGGATTTCGCGGAGGATTCAGAGGACGAGGAGGAGGCTTCGTTAGAGGAGGAGGACGAGGTCGACAATCAATCCAGTGTTATACCTGCAGAGTATTCGGGTACTACCAGAGGGAGTGTCCTCATGCGTAGTGTATATACTGTGCGGCCATCGGACATAATGTTGAAAATTGCCCTCAGTTGATTGCAAAATGGCAGGCTAGAAACATTCTTTAGTTGCAGAATGCTCAGACTCAGAACCAGCCAACGTTCCAAGTGCAGAACCAGTCGACGATGTAGAATCAGTTCCCGCCACAAAATCAGAATCTGCCGACGAACCCGCCGCTGAATCGGAATCCACCATTGAATTAAGTCCAGAACCTGAATCAAGGATCGACGATTGCAACAATTCAAGCCGAACCGCGAACGAAGGATGTCGACGTTGGGGTTGTCACTCGCACAAATGCGACAACTCGAGAAGATGGACCGCATGAGCAAGTTCAGTTCACTGGAAAGAAAAAGGTAGCATTTGATATTGTGATGGATAAAGACACCTTGTTCAAGGCCAAGCATGCAATCAAGAGAAATCTGGGTAAGTTACCTATTATCGACATGCCATCTGCTTTTGATCCATCTGTAGAGGCAGGACCATCGCGACAGCATGGTACCTTGCAACAATTCTTTGAGAGTTGTCTATCGCTAGCAAGGGATCCTGAAGCCCTTGTCGAGATTGAGAAGTTGTTGTACCACCAGGATAATACATTGAAGGATTCTACGGTGAAATCCTTGCAAAAGAAGAAGACAAGCAAGGAGATGAGGATGAACATCCAGATTGAAGATTATGAGGCTGACTCAGTTATTCTGGATCTGGAATCAGATGTAAAAATTGTGACCAAGCAAACTTGGCAGCTGATGGGGAAGCCGACATTGGGATGGTTGCCGGTACAGCTGCGACTATAAAATCAGGCAAAGGTTCAACCCATTAGTCGCGTCTCAAACCTGGTTGTCGATATTGAAGGTATGAAAACGCATGCTGACTTTGATGTGATAGAAGTGGTTGAATATGGAGGTTCCTATACCGCACTACTAGGGATTGGATGGGCTAATGATAACATGGCGGTTATCAATTTCAAAAAATGAGTTATGACGTTTGAGAACCAGGATGTCAGGGTCATTGCTCCCATGGATCCTCAAGAAGGACGTCGATATTTTGAACCGGTGAGGGATGAAGCTGGTAGAAGTTGGGATCACACCTATAATATCTTTGAAGACTATATCCACCCTACCATCGATGGTGAACTTGGATGGAGCAGTGCTAGTTATGCGTCCTCTGATTCCGATGATGCTTTGGAAAATTGGAAAAATAGGCTGCATGAGGTGTCGTTCAAGAAATGCAGGTTGATTACACAGTCCCTTCGTCGCATAGCAACTGAGACTGTCGAGTTTCCAATTTATGAAGGGCTGCTGAAGTTGTCAGAATTCCTTCGAGAATTTGAAGAGAAAGTGTTTGAACCATAAAGGGTCTTGGCCCTAGATGTAGCGTTGAAGGCTACCCCAGCCCGATGGTGGGCGACGCACAAGAAGATGATCCATGACTGGGGACAGTGTCGGAGATTGATGATGGTGCACTTCGGTGATTCAAAGGTCTATCATGTTGGGAGATACGATGGATGAAAATACCCCGCCAGTCACTTGATGGAATGTCAGGCATTATGGGAATTGCAACCTAAATATGAGTGGGTCCATGCTTTTGTTCATACTCTGGACGAGATGCCTAGATCCTGGTATGTAGTGGCAGAACTGTGCATAACTGTAACCACTTGGGAGGAGTTGTCCGTTTGCTTTGCGCAGACATTTAGTTTCTAGGATTCGAACCCAGAGGTACATAATGCATTACAAATCATCTGCGACATAATGCTGAAGGTCGTCCCTGTCGCATACCCAGTTGATCCACATGCGCACTGCTCGATGCAATCCATGATGACATGTTACAATCTATATGGGGAACCTGAAGACGATGATGAGTTGTAGAATGTTAATATTCCAGAGTCAGAAGGAAGCCATGACATTGCAGCACCAGACATACTGATGGATTCGATGAGTCAGCTTCCGAAGATCAGGAAAGTCAACATTGGGATGGAAGAAAACCTGAAATTTTCCAATATTGGGGACTATTGGCATGAGGAAACAATGGCCAAAATCATGGACCTGTTGCATGAATTCCAGGATCTTTTTCTGACATGGTTCTTAGAAATGAAGGGGTATTAGGGTACCTGGGGAAGATGAAAATCCCGTTGAAACCAGATGCAAAACCTATGTGACAGAGGCCGTATCGACTGAACCCACGATACAAGGACCATGTGAAGGCTGAGATCGACCAGATGCTAGATGCCGGGATCATCGAGCCTGTAGAAGAATCAGAGTGGATAAGCCCTATGGTGGTTCAGGATAAAAAGACCAGTGACGCCCACATTTGCGTCGACCTAAGAAAGTTGAATGATGCCTGCATGCATGATCCGTTCTCGACTCCGTTTATAGATGAGGTCCTTGAAGGAGTAGGCTGTCAGGAGATGTATTCCATCACAGATGGCTTTTTGGGGTACCACCAAATCTGGATTGCAAAGGAGGATTGCCATAAGACCACGTTTGTCACTGAATGGGGCTGGTTTCAATATATAGTCATTCCCTTTGGGATGAAGAATGCGCCTACGATCTTTTCTTGGGTGGTTGTCGCTGCGTTCAAATATTTTATTCAAAAATTCCTGCAGGTATACATGTATGACTAGACAATATATGGTTTGGTTAGAGATCATTTAGCAAACCTGCGATTGATGCTGGAACGGTGTCGATAGCATCAAATCGCACTAAATTCTAAGAAGTCCATTTTCTGTGTGTTGTTTGGAATTCTACTCGGATACATAGTATGTAAGGAAGGTCTGTTGGTTGATCCAACGAAGATCACGTTAATTCTTATTTTTCCATTGTCGACGAATGTGAAGATGCTTCGGGCGATGCTGGGGCACATGGGGTACTATCACAAGTTCATCAAAGGATACACTATGATTACTGCCCATATGGAGAAGCTCTTAAAGATGGATGCTGCATTTGAATGGAGTCAAGAATTTCAAGGAAGTTTTGACACACTGAAGGCCAAGATGGCCTTTGTACCCATACCGGTATTCCCTGATTGGACCAAGGAGTTCTATGTGCATGTCGACGCCTCTTCTGTTGCATTGGGGATTGTGCTTGCACAATCGAGTGAGGGCGACCTGGATCACCCGACCACATATGCTAGTAGGAAGTTGTCATTTGATGAACGAAATTACACAACGACTGAAAGGGAAAGCTTGGCAATGGTTTATGCCTTGCAAAGGTTATGGCACTATTTGTTAGGAGGTCACTTCAAAATGTTCACCGATCATTCTACCTTGCAATATTTGGTCAATAGGCCTGTGTTGGGGGGAAAGATCTGTCGGTGGCTGCTACTATTTCAGTAATTTGACTTTGAAATAGTTGTGAATCTAGGCTGGTTGAATGCTGGTCCTGATCTCCTGTCTTGCATCGAGACCGGAGAAGAACCTACCAATATTGATGATGGACTGCCAGATGCACAACTGTTCCGGGTAGAGATAGCGGATGACCACTTTGCTCCAATCATTCATTCCTTGACAACAGGAGTTGCTCTAGAGGACATGTCAACTAGTGAGAAGAAGCAGTTGTTAGTAAAAGCTTCAGATTTACCGCTGATTGCTGGGCGGTTATACAATCTTGACCAGATGAAATCTTGCGATGGTGTATCCTACCGCATGAACAGGGACCCATTCTAGAAGAAGCACATGCAGGAATCATGGGAGGTCACTATGGAGGAAGGGCTATGACAGGGAAGGTGTTGTGTGGTGGGCTATGGTGGCCTACGTTTCATAATGATGCCACAGACTATGTGCGGATTTGTGATGTCTGCCAGTGTGTCGGTAAACCATCACGGTGGGATGACATGCCGCTTGTGCCGCAAGTAACTCTACAATATTTTGATAAATGGGCCGTGGATTTTGTGGGTCCAATTACTCCACCGGGGAAGAGAGCTGGTACGCAATACATCATTACTGCAACTGACTATATGACCAGGTGGGCAGAGGCCACACTAGTTGTGGATTGTACGATTGCGAAAACAACGAAGTTCATATTTGAGAATATTGTGACAAGGTTTGGGTGTCCTAGGATATTGATGTTTGACCAGGGTATTCATTTTATCAACTGTACTGTGAGAGCGCTAACTGAGGAGTTGCAGGCACAACATAAGAAAATCATGCCATACCATCCACAGGTGAATGGGACTGTTGAAGTGTTCAACAAAATTTTGAAAACAACGTTGACAAATGTATGTAATGCTAATCGCAATAACTGGGACTTGAGTATTCCAGTAGTGCTATGGGCCTATCGCACCACTTGTAAACGACTAACAGAACATACACCGTTTAAGATGGTCTATGGACAAGAGGCAGTTATGCCCATGGAATACATTGTTCCTAGTTTACGCATCGTTGCGGTGACTGACATGGATGACGCAGAAGCATTAGAAGAGCGCATTGCGCAGTTGATCTAGCTTGTGGAGGACTGCTTTATTGCAGGCTTCCACCATCGTGTTGCGAAGGATCAACATAAGGCGTGGCATGATTGCCACATTAAGAAAAAACAATTTGCCGAAGGAGATTTGGTGTTGTTATATGACAGCAAGTTCATGAAGCATCCAGGTAAGTTACAGATGCACTGGTTAGGCCCGTATCTTGTTCATTCCATTACTTCTGGAGGTGCGATTTAGTTAGAGCGATTAGATGGTGCAGTACTGCCGACGTTCATCAATGGGAGTCGCTTAAAGCCTTATAGGAAGGGGTCAGACCTACACACC